>VMDR010002501.1:0-90436 GCA_007922815.1 Macrotus californicus
GTCATGTTCCACCTGGCAGATGACCTGGGAGCGGACGTCCCCCCGGGCCAGCCGCACCGTGGCTGTGCTGGAGATGCTGTAGGAAGGGCTCTCTCCCTCTGGGTCCACGGTGGTCTGGGAGGCTGGGAGCTCATTCCCATCTTTGAACCATCTCAGGAGGATGTTCCTGGGAGAGAAGCCGTGGGACTCGCAGGTGAAGTGCACTGTCTGCCCAGGTGTGGCCCTCCCCTCAGGAGCTGACACCACGGGGGTAGAGGGTTGGGCTTTAAAAGGAGCAGAATAAAAAATAAACATGATTGTGATCATCAACACTAAAGGCAAGAATGTGACACTGTCAAGAACCTTCTCATAATATTATTTTTTATCCTCTAACATCGCTAGGAGACTAAGGCATCGTCTTCACACTACAGAGCAGGACACTCAGGTCCTTGCAGGTGAACTCTGACTGAGGGGCAGGCCCTACCAGCAGCCCCAGCCCCAAGTTCACCGTCCACCTTCTTTCCTCCCCATGTGACCTCCCACTATCTGGGCTCGGGAACAACAGTGCTGAGCGCTCTCCCTCTTCGTTTTCACTCTGCTGCTGGCCTCCCTGACACCTTCCCAACCTCACAGAAAGTGTTCACAGAGGACACGCAGGGGAAGCAGTGGGGACGCAACCCCGAGGCAGTGGAACCAGGCAGGCAGAGGAGGAGAGTGCGGCTGGGCACATGCCAGTCCCGTGTGTGACAAGGGACAGTGGGCACTTCTCCCCGGGCTGCAGGGAGGATCAAATCGGGCAACGGAAGCTGTTTGCTTTGAGTAAAACAGAAGATGCTTCACAAAAGTAAACAGACACACATATATTTTGAGCCTGGACTTAGTTCACAGCCTGAGCTCTCCCTTCAGGTATTTATGAGTTTATTCCATGGTTTTCATCCTATGAACACATATTGCAGTGGGTCGAATCTGTGCCAATCCCTGAATTTCAAAGGGAGGGGGCGATGGGATATTTTTCTGAATTTGGGGTCTTCTCAGTTTTTGGTTGAAAATAAAGTTCACTGAGTGCTGAGAAAGCCAAATGTGATTCATTTCATTTATTTATTTAATTTACTGGGGTGACATTGGTTAGTATAATTATATAGGTGTCAGATGTACAACCCTATAGCACATCATCTGTATATTTTATTGCGTGTTCACCTTCTCAAGTAAAGACTCCTTCCATCACCACTTACCCCTCCAAGTCCCCCTCCTCCTTTCCCTCTGGCAATCACCATACTGTTGTCTTGTCTATGAGGTTTTGTGGGTTTTTTTGCTTAATCTCTTCACCTTTTTCACCCAGCCCCACAACCCGCTCCCTTCTGACTAATTTTCTTAATCGTTAGTAAATTAGAAGAAATGCAGACACAGGGCCTACAAAGCAGGCAGGACTCCTTCTGTGTCCTGAAAGTGTCCACACATCACAGAACCCAAAGCGAGAGCAGTATCTTCCTGTGGAAAGATTCTGTAGGGTGTCTCGATATTGTTAATATTGCCCGACACCATCTCTAACTGTGGGCAGACAGCAATATTAACAAGTGTTTGCAGCTGTAAATCTCTAGCCTGCATCACAAAACTCATCAAACATTTTGAGGACATAGGTAAGGGGGTGTCACTTGAATACGTCAAATCATACAAACACCAGCAGCCTGGATGTCATGGCGGGGATGGATGCTGGGATCAGTTACCATCGATTGAGAGCCTTTTGAGCTCCTGACGATGGGCTGATGCCTCTGTGCCCCTCAGTTGCTCACACTCCCATCGCCCTGCAGGCTGGCCCTGGTGGACTCACTTCTGGGGTGAGGCTGAGAGAGGAACCCTGCCGGCCAAGGGCACACAGGGAGCAAAGGGTGGGGCCCATCTCACTGCACTTGGGTTAATTTTAGCACCTGCGTTCTTTGCTCTTGAGCCCCAGTGGCTGAAGTGGATCGAAACACCACCCTGGTAAGAAGAGTGAGGATGCATGTAAAACACAGAGCCTGGCATATAGTAGCTGCTTAATAAATAACACCTGTGACTGTTAGCATAAGGCCATGTCTGTCTAGTCCTGAAACCACCTGTTCTTTAGGCAGTAAGAAGGAAAAATCAAAGCACAGTGGAAACACCAAGAAAAGTCTCAACCCGTGCTTCCCACAGCGGCCTTGCAAAACCCAGATGAAGAAAGCAGAGGAACATCAAATTATGGTTCTCTCCCTTAAAAAAAAAATGATCCCTTCAGGAAACAAGTTTGATGAACTGACTTTCAAAACACACAGGAGATCTGAGGCGTTTCCCTGCAGATCAGCTCTTTGCAGAAGCTGGAAGCATTTTGAAAAAGGAGAGCGGATTTGGGCAGTGACATGCTGGTGTGTTAGGGTGGGGAGGGCTCTGGGGCTGGGCAGTGAGTATTTGTGGTGATTCCAGAGCCTGCTCAGACACACAGGTGTTTAAAGATGGAAGGTGTCTCCAGCCTTGGAGCTCAGATGTGACAGGGTGCCCGGGCTGTGCCTTCTCAGGCCTGGAGAGAGCAGGGTGCCACTCTCAGCCCTGGCCTGGCCCATGGGAGGGTGTCCCTGCCCCTCCACTCAGGTTCATTTTCTTGGGTCTCTGATGAGCTGTCTCTGGCACATGAGATTCTGAAGCACCCACACCACTCAAAGGTGTTCTCACAGCCCCAGCAGCAGGGGGAACCACCTTTGTCAGGGGGGAAAAATACGAGGTTTTCTCTGTGACCTCAGAGAACATCTAGCTCAGGCCTCTCTGCCCTGGCTCGGCACTAGCAGCTTCTGGATCGTTAAAAAATTCAGCTGTCAGGCCCACACCTGAGCAATTAAACCAATTCCTAGGATAAAGCCCAGTGATTCCAGTGAGCAGCCAAGGCTGAAAGGCATGGAACCCCACCTCCAACCCCACTATATTGAAGCCTGGAGAGGAAAGTGGCCCGTCCAAGGTCCTATGTCTTTGGCATGTCATAGCCCACATGGATAGAACATTTACTACATGCCAGGCTCCGCTCTGGTCACTTTGCATGTGTTCACTCACTCAGTCCTTGCAGCTGCTCTGTGAGGTCAGTGCTGTGATTGACAGATGAGGACACCGAGGCAAAGTGTGGGGATCGATGCATCAGAGGTCACAGAGCCAGGATGTCAGCCAGGCAGGGGGCTCGGCCCATGTGCTCACCCGCTGGGTGCTGACCCTCAATAACACCACGAACCACCAATCAGGGGCTTTCTAGACATTCCCCCCCCACCGGCCCCGTCCTCACAGACCCCTGAATGGGAGCTGGGATTATCGCCATTCACAGACGGGGAAACTGAGGACTCCAGGGACACTGAGACTTGCCCAAGACCACAAGGCTCACTGTATGTTCATAGCATCCTGCAAAGGTTGGTGGGACTACCCACTTCTGCAGGTGGTACTCTGTACTCAAATCTTTCCCCTAAAGTCTATGTTATCACCATTGTACTGATGAGAAAACAGGTGAGGGACTGTCTTCTCACCTGCCACTGTGTCCTAAAAACTTCCTGTGACCCCAAGATTCATGTCCATCTACAGGGCAGGTGCCCCACCTGCAGGAGCCCAACATTGACCCCCTCTCCTGTTCCCTCTGAGAGTCTTGACTTCAAGCGGTTACAAGGATGAGTCACCTCTGAGTGCCCAGGCCTGGGGACCCTGTACCAACAAATGGGAGATGTGGGCTCCAGACAACTGGGTCTGGAATATGAACTCTTGCTCTCCTGGGGCCCAGTACCCTCTAGGAAATGTTTCCCCTCCTCATCTTCAGTCTGCAGACCCCGGATTGCTATGTATGGTGTTGCTGGGGGTGCAGTGACCCCTAGTGATCCTCTATCCAGGCCACCGTCCCCAGGCTGCTCCTGCAGGTGCTCAGTGAAGGACGAACAGCACAGCAAAGGGGGAAAGCCTCCTGAGCTCTTTTGTATGCTGAGCCATGTCACTTAGGAGCAGGGTCGGCACATCTTAGGACATTTGAGTGTCTGTCTGATCTGGGTTGTGAGAGTATTTCCACATCCCCACATAGGACTTCCTTTTCAATGCCTGTTGCTAAAGAACAGAACATGTTAAGATTTTAAAGGAGAGGGCTGGAGCTTTATGTACATGTTGACAAGCACCATGGGGTGCTGCAGAGAGCAGGGGCTGTGAGTCAGGATGATCGGGGTTCAGATCTTGTCTCCTCATCCTGTTCAGGTCAGGTCCCCTCTCTGAGCCTCAGTGTCCTCACCTGTCAAAGCAGCAACAGAAGTCCCCTCCCCTCCCTCACCACACTGGTTCTAAAGTAAATGCCGCAATGAAGACAGGGCTCCTGCCCCCTCCCGCCTCCCTGCTTTCTCACCCAGGGTGTCCTCTGGGCAGGCAGCTTGGGGAAGAGGAACAAGCATCTACCAAGAGACAGCAGATCTTAAATGGAGCCACTTACTACCTGTGATGGCTCAGGCAAGGGACATACCATCAGGGAACTTTTGTAATATCTGAAAATTTGGGTAAAGCCACGTTCTCTGCCCATGCCAGGGGTTGTGGGGAGACGTCATTGCTACCACGTCTAGGAGGAAATTTGGCAATAGCCACACAGATTAAAATGCACACACCCTCTGACCCAGCAATGCCGCTTTCAGGAGACATCTCCCTCTTGAGCAAGTGACACATGGACAAGGTTATCTCCTGCATCGTTTGAATAGCCAGAGGTTGGGAACAACTTACATCCATCAATTAATTGTCAGTGAACGAGGCTGTCCCCAAACACTGGAGGGTGAGGCAACAGTTGAAGAAGGGGCAGCTCTGGGTGCTGATGTGGATGCTTGATTTGGGGGGATGAGGCTGAAGGCTGGGAGAGGATTTCTGAAGCACCCTGGGCCTCGGGGTCTGAATGCAAGGAGCACCTGAACCTTTGGGAAACTGACGGAAAAGAGAAATGCTGGCTCCCTGTTTCATGGTTCGTTTTAATGGGTTTCTATCGAGTGCTTACGTGCACCCAGCTCTTTGATGGGAAGAGTGTCCAAAGTTGGGGCAACAAGTAGCTGGCCTGGAGTCAGCTAGGGCTCGGGAATGATCCCCTCACTCACTGGCCATGAGACTGTGGGCAAGGCCCTTGTCAGCTATTGGCCTCAAGTTCCTATCTGTGCACGGGGGCATTGGGCTGGATGGTCTAAAGGCTGTGGGCTGACGTTCCAGGATTCAGGATCCTGGGCTGAAAACCCTACATAAGCATTTTTGCTGCCTCCCTGGGATGACCCCCAAATCACCCACATGGGTAGCCTCTTCCCAGGGTGAGGGACATTTCTGAGATGACCCAGCTCTGCTCAGAGCCTGAGTGACAGTGTGACCAGGTCCCTGAGATAAAGGGGGTGTATCAGACAGACCCACGGTGAGTGCCCAGCCTCAGGCACCTCCTACCAGCAGGGCTGTCAGAGTAAACAGGGGTCTGTGCCCCTTCGGAGTGTCTTCTCATGGGAGGCTCCTGAGCAGGAAATAAAAGAACACATGCCCCCCCCTCCCGCCCGCCGCCCCCCCACCTGCCCTGCATGGGTCTCTCCCAACTGCAGGGAGAGAACGAAGCTCCGTGGGGGAAGAGCTCTGCCTGCTCAGCTCCCTGAAGCTCCCACGGCACCCAGAGTGGAGCCCAGCTCCCAGCAGGTGTCAGTGAGTGTCAGTGAGGGGGGGACTTGGCCACACTGAGGGGAGTGCTCTCTGGAGGCAGGGATGAGGCCTGACCTCATGACGAGCAAGTCACTCAGACCTTCAGTTCCCTCATGCCTGTGACTAAAAGGCTGGACAGGATTTGACAAAGTAAGGGCTGGGACACCACGCAGATGAGGGCTCCAGACTTTTCCCACCATTTAGCAGCTGTGGGGCCTGAGCCTCAGCTTCCCTGATGTGCAGAAGTGGTGACATCAGACCAGGAATCAGATCCTCACTATAAGCATCCACCTCCGCACCTGATTCTGAGTTGCTGCTCAAAGAACACAGGTCATTCTTACTGACTTGTCACACACCAGGGACGGAGGGTCCCACACTGTACTCACCACTCACGGTGAGCCGAGTGCCTGCTCCAGACTTGAACTCCGTGTTGTCAGGCGCTGATTTGCGGAACTTCACACAGTAGTAGGTGCCAGTGTCTGCCGGGGTGATGTTACTGATGCGGATGGAGAAGTCCGTGTTGTTTTTCTTCGTGGTGTCTGTAACAGTTGTTACTCGGGGGAACGGACCTATTTGATTGTAAATTAACTGCCGGCCTGGTCCTGTCCCCCTGAACCAATGTACGGGCCCCACGGGGTAAATGGAGGTCATGGTGCAGCTCAGAGTGGCCGTCTCTCCAGCTGCCACTGCCACTGACTTCTCAGGCTGAATCACCTGCAGCTCCTCACCTGCCCCTGCTGGAGGGAAACACAGAACAGTGATTTTTTTTCATCCATATGTGATCATGTAGATTTTGTCAATATTTAAGTGGACCTTGAGCTCAGCACACGGCATGTATCATACATGTAACCTTCACAGTGAATCTGTAATGTGAGGGCCCATTATTATGAGTGACCAGACCAAGGCACAGAGAGGTTAGGTGATGGGGGAGAGAGTGGGTCTGAGCTCCTGAGCCCGATCTGAAAGAGTCACGTCTGAGCTGGGCTCTGAATGCAGCAGGAAGAAGAGGACACTGTCCCTAACAGAAGGAACAGCAAGGGCAAAGGCTCCAAGGTGGATGGCAGTGTGGCGTGTATGAGGGGCGCTCTGGGGGGTTTAGATTTTGTTTCAGGCCTGGCCTGGGCAGCAGACTCCCAGCAGGGAAGCCAGACTCAGCAGCTGGGGCTCCCGCAGGCTGTAAAGTAGTGAAGTAGGAGAACTTGGATTTGGCTCGGGCTGACTACTGTGTGACCTTGGCCATCACTTAGGCGACTGAGAAGATCCAATGGGGACTCCTGTGAGTGCGCTTGATACTGCAGAGTACCATGTGAATGTGCGTGCTGCCCTTAGGTGGGCTGGTCCCTCTACTCTCCTCTGCCTTGGTGTCCTCATCTGTCAAACAGTTAGATGACCCCATTTTGCTGTGTCTCTGGTAGGACCAACCAACAAGCCTGGGCCAGGACCGTGTCAAAAGGAATCACCTGGTCTTCGAAGCCACCTGACCTGATTTGAAACCTGGCTCACCTTTTATTTACATGTAACCTAGTTTCTCCATTGTTTTTGGATGGTGGTGGGGAGGGGCCTGAGCCCCAAATTGGAGGGAACTGGGGCTCATGAGCTAGGGGCTCAGCACCTGGGTACATGAGACAGACTCAGGCGGAGGGATGGGGGAGGGGACGACACAGCCAGGAGGAGGACAGGCAGGTGAAGCTGCTGTGAGATGTGCTGCTGGTGCTCACAGCAAGCTGCCCCCAGGGCCCTGGTATGAAGAAAGTAGGGGTGGGGACAGATCCTGAAGACCTTGGGAAGAGCGGGGAGAGAGAGAGAGAATGAGGGAGACAGGGAGGGGGAGGAGAAAAGAAGAAAGATGGAAAGATGGAGACTTTGAGGAGAGGCAGCCTGTTACAGGTGCAGAAGGGCCACCTGGTCTCCACCTGGATGCTCCCTCACCCACAGTGTGATGTTGTCCTGTCCTGACCTAGGCCACCGTTGCCTTGTCCATCAGACAGGGCTGCAGCTGATGCCCTGAGCAGCAGTCAGCCCCGGCCCTGGCTGGGCAGGAGGGAGACCTTGTGCATTTGCCCACCAGCCAGTGGCCTGGCACCACCCCACCATCAGGGGCAGGGTGTCCGAGGGAAGGGAGGCCCATGGACTCCATCTGTCCTCACAGGGGCAAGCCCAGGGCCTCAGGACAGACCTCTCATCCCCCTGCCTGTTGTCCCAGCCCTGACTTCCAGACCAGGGATTGTCCCTTTCTCATGGCAGGTAAGCAATGACTCAGATTGGCAGCCCGAGGGCAGCCAGGCATCTAAGGTGCAGGGAAGAAACCAGAGTCCGCAGAGGACAGGAGCTTGGGGTGCAGCTGGTGGCCAGGTGTGTGAGAGGCACACAGAGGCCGAGAGAAGCTGGCAGTGACCCAGAGACATCCGGGGCAGCACCAGCAATGCCAATAGCATCCAGCCAGGAGCTTTCCAGTGGGTCCGCATTCCAGTGTGGAGACTGGACCAACTGAAAATGCTGCCTGAAGGCAGCATCAGCTGTGCCCAGCGGGAGAGCAAGGCTCCCCCTCAGCCAGCTCGGCACCTGCCCTCCCTGGGCCTCCACCTTCCACACAGTGGCCATCTGCCACCGACCCCTCACGACAGTCATGAGGACCATGACAGAGTTGGACATAGGTGCTGCACTGAGGGGCTGGTTAAATTTCATTTTCTGTTCCTGTTATGGTCGCAGATACATTATTTGCATACTGGATTTTCTCTGGATTGTCATGTCCCCCAAGCAAGATGTAGGATCCACGGGGACTCTTTCTAACCCACTGTCTGCCACAGCATCCGGCACACCCCAGGCCCCCAGTAACAACATGTTGAATGCACTCATGAATGAATGAGTGAAGGAGGACTTTTCCTTGCCCCCGGGCAAATCCCCTCTCTGAGCCTCTTTCCTTGTGTGTTAATGGAGCTGCGACAGGCAAGCCTGGAGCCTGGGACTGTGCCTGGCCTGCAGATGATGCCTGTAATGCGTGGCAGTTATTATTACCTTGATCAATAACACCGCCGGGCTGTGAGTCAGCGGTTGTGAGGGGAGCGGTGGGAGCAGGCGAGGAGGCTGCAGAGCCAGGCGTGCGGCGTGTGAGCAGGGCTATTCCTGTGCCGCCGCCGCCGTGGCCTGCGGTCACACCTGGGCAGGCAGCAGTGGAATCTAGAGCTGTGCAGGGCTGTCCCCCGCCCCCCAGCCCCCCAGCCTTTAAGTCCTCTCCACCAACCGCAGCCAGATTTAGGCAGCTTAATTAATTAGCTAGTGTTTATAAAGCGTTTGAAGAATTTTAAAAGTGCGACGTAAGTGCCGAATATTATTTTAATCTGTGCATGTGTGTGTGTTTTTGTGGCAGAGAGCTTTCTTTCTGCTTGCTTACTTTTCGTTCTCCCTGCAGGTTCCGTTCTGGGAACCGGGCTTGTTAAAACTCACTCCTGTGGTTCTGGGCCCGGGGTCATCACCCTGGCATCGCTGACAAGACCACTTCCTGCTCTCTCCTGCCCTCCTGGCAGAGGGAACGACTGTCCAGGGGCCTGAACCATCTGCCTCTGGGAGAGGGGGCGGCTGGGTGGGCATTCTCACACGCTGCTGGCGGGAGAGGAAACTGGAGCCTCCTTTCGGGGAAGCAGTTTGGCAGGATGTACCAAAGGGGTGAGAGCCCTCTGGAGTGGGGTTCCTGTGTAATAATCTTGAAAAAGTTGGGAAAAACCCAAGTGGTCAATGATAGGGAATGGTTAGGTGGATCGTGGCCTGTCCCCTGGTGGAGTTACAGGTAGCCATAAAAGGCGATTGTAATGAAAAGTGGTCATCGGGACATTCGTGCACGGCACACCTTTAAATGATGTGACTACACAAATAAAACCTGTTCATTGCAAAGCACTTCGAGAAAAAAAAGTATAAAGACAAAATGATGAAAAAAACCCCAAAATAATGATCTCATTAGAATACCATCAAAGACACCTGAGATCAACATTTCAACGTAGTTAAAATATGAACGAATCAAAACAATGTAAAATTATGCTCAGATAACTAAGGTTATCTGCGGACATTCTGCTTCATTCATGCAGTTCTGATAAAGATAAAAGATTGGAAATACCCTAACGTCCAAGAGAAGGAGACTGGCGCTGTGACGTTGACCCACACGAGGACCAGGTCTACGGCCACGGAAACGAAGGTGCGGGATCCCGATTACCGACAGACACCCATTAGGAACGCACAATTACCCACTGAGTGACATTTTCAGTGTGATCCCAGACTTCTAGTTTTGAAAAAAGTGACATGTGGCACTAAAGATTAACAGTGATTAATTGTGAGTGGTAGATTTACGAGGGATTTGGTTTTTACGTTTCCTGTTTGCATTACTTGTGCGATAAAAAGAAGGAAAAACTGCGCTTTCGGCACGCTCATGACTTCATAAAGCAAAATAAAACTACATAAATAACCAGCTGCAAGGTGCGAGACAAAGCCGTAAAACACAAGCCTCTTCAGATCAGGGCTGCAGGGATGATGGGTTTTCCTCTTTCCCTTCTATTTTGGGGAGTTTTCAGACTTTCTAAACGGAATGACTATGAAAGAATATTTACGGTATCCCATTTTGTAGTAAGAAGGCTCTATACACGCTGTGTGTGTTACGTACAGGGTGAAGCAAACGTGGGGGTACAGTTGTGAGTGCGTGAAACAGTTCATTTGTCGCATTATTATTCATTAATTATTGTATGATTTTCCCTCCGAACAACTGCACACCTACTTTGGCCCACTCTGTATGTGTTTATTGTTTGAAGGACTCTCCCTCCCGAGAAGTTTGTCTGCTCACTGCTGTTTCCTCGGCTCCCGATCCAGGGCTTGGCACGGAGCTGATGCTCGGTACACGTTTGCAGACTGACTGACAGACGGGCTGTCTAGCGTGAGGAACCCCACAACACCGAGGGGTGCTACGTCTGGGAAATAGGGCCGGGGGGCACATTTTCTTTTTACTCTACCGTACATAATATATTGAAGCCTGTCTCTCTCTCTCTCTTGCAGTGAACATTTATTGCTTTGGGGAAAAAATTAAAGTAATGAAATAAAACCCGTGAGGAAGTTTTCTGACAAAAGGAGTCAGTGCTGCGGGTGGTGCCGCCCCGTGTATTTGCTGTTAGAGGCGCTCGGTGTTCACAGGCCAAGGGCGCCCACAGCACGGAGCTGGCCAGTGATGAATCACGGGAGTCTGTTGTGCGCCAGGCCCTGAGCTAAGCGGGGCTGTGGGGCAGCTCTGTCCTTGGCCTCGTGGAGCTTGCTCACGAGCAGAGAAGACAGACTTTAAAGAAATAAATTGAGTGATTACATTTGGGACGAACCCCGACCCCTGAGACAAGTGACTCCCGCTGGCATCTCCGACCCCACCCCAGGGACCTGTGGCTCCCACTGCCCCAGTTTCCTCCGCCTGCCACGGCCAGGCCAAGGGCGTGTGAGAGGTGAGGTAAGATGGGGGCTGAGAATGGCCCATTAAGCTTGGAAATATAATGTGTGTGTGTGTGTGTGTGTGTGTGTGTGTGTGTGTGTGCGCTCTGTGTTCCTATGTGGCTTTTGAGATTAAGAAAAAGCAAAAACAATTTTCATTACACATGAAAAAATAAGCTTTTCTGGCAGGAAAAACAAGTCAGCTTAGACCCTACACTTGCTGGAGAGAAAACAGGGCCATGGTGGTCCCTGGGTGAGATTCCTATAGAAGCCCGCCTCACTGGGGCACAGAGGACAAAGCCGAAACATACATTTCCCAAGACCCAGGCCTGCCCAGAGCAGCGCTCACTGCCACTTGTGTGGGAGCCTGCCCATCGCCCCCAAGCAGGGGCCTCGGTGACTGGGCGGAGGCCACCCACCAGCTTTCCACAAACAAGGAGCCTGGAACCTGGGGCCAGGGTATGGCTAGGGCTCCAGCCATGCCTGGGGCTCAGCATCCCAAGATGGTTGGAATGACTCCCTGGCCCACACAGCAGGGGTAGCTGACACCCCCTTCCCTGACAACAATCACGAGCATCACTGGCCACCCAGGGGGCAGGGGCTGCTGGTTCATCAGCCCACAAGCACAGCCGCACGGCCTCAGGGGCCACCTTTGGCATCTTCTGGGTTCTGATCTGATGGCTGTGTGTGAGCATGTGGTGTGAGTGTGTGGTGTGAGTGTGTGGTGCAGGCGTATGGATGAGAGCATGCACACAGGAAGGAAAGAGAGTAGCTGAGGGAGTGTGTGCACGTGGGCCTGAGCCTGCCGAGTGAAAGCATTCATACGTATGCATGAGGAGCCGGGGGCGTGTACACAGGTGAGCCTGTGCACAAGATGATGCATGTGTGCAGAAATGTGCAACAGTGCAGCTCACAGTGTGTCTGAATGGGGGTCAGCGTACAGGGGCACAAGAGGTGTGAACTGTGTGCACAAGTATCTGAATCCCGGGTGGCCTGGGTGTGTGTGAGCGTGTTGGTGGCATGAGAGGGTGTGTCTGAGAAGGTGTGAGCAGATGTCTGGGAAGGTGTGAGCATGGCAGTGCATGTGGATGCGCCTGCAGAGAGGAGAGCACAGGAGAGATAGGCATGTGAGTGGGACGTGTACACAAATTGTGTGGAGGGTGTGTGCCCCGAGAGGCCAGTGCGTGGCGCGAGTGGTGTACACGTGAGTGTGATGTGAGAGGCAGTGCGCTGACGCAGTGCTGGGGGGCATGGGTGGGCCCCCGGTCTGTGTACACCCCGTTGTCCACGTGCCCAGGGTATAGAAAGGAGGAGGGTAGGAGGGATGGTTCCTTCAAAGCTGTCTGGTGGACATGGCCACACGCGCACCTGGCACAGTCTCCTGCCTTCAGAGGAGGCTTGAACCTTTACTGACACTGGCTTACTGTGTGGCCACAGGGCACAGTGGTGAGGGGCCAGGCTGGAGCCGCCCTGCTGGAGCTCACGACACTGGGCGGGGGACAGATGGTCCCTGGGCTGATTCATGGAGGGGCTGCCTGGGAGGTGGCTGCATGGATCCGCAGTTCCTGGGGGAGCTCAGGGCTCCGACAGCCGTAGCTAGGCAATGATTTTTCTCTGGACTCAGACTGATTCATTCATGCCCTCTCAAAGCTCACTCCGCTGCCAGTCCCTGTCCTAGAAGCCCCCCAACACGGCTGGGTAAGAGCTAGGTCAGGCAGAGTCCTGGACATGGGCAATATCCACGTGCAGGCTGGTCAGTGAGCAAGAAGAGGATTGGGGATGGGGTCTTGGAAGAGGGTTGTTATCTGGGATGACTTCCTGGAGATGGTGGCCCATGAGCTAGGTCCTGAAGGCTGACAGAGGCTAGGGAGAGAGGAAGGCATGCCAGGAGGGAGAAACCACATTAGGGAAGGTCCAGAGGGGAGAAAAGGGCTCTGGACAATCCAGGGACCAGGTCAGAGTCCTGGAGACATGCTTGTTGGCTGTGAGCAAGCCGGGATGGGGCCAGCCTGGGACTGGGCTAACCTGACACCCTGAAGGATGGCTTCAGTCACCATCTGAACAACGGGCCATCACTGGGAGCAGCCTACTGCTAAAACTGTGTAAACCCATCACGATGAAAAGACACTCCACCTGGCAACACCGGAGACACTGCAGGTGTTGTAGAAGATACCACCTGCACTGGGGGGCACAAAGGGGGGCACGCGTGGCATTGTAAATAAGGGGGGTGGGCCCAGCAGCCTCAGGGTGCTCTCTCCTCCACCCCCACTCCAGGCGACTTGGGGAGCTGGGCACTGTGCCATATGCTTGCAGGGAAAGGCAGACCCTGGTAGGCCCTCTATGAAGCAGGCAAGCCCTTAAGGGGCCAACACAGTCTAAAGCTTGGCCTCTGGCTCCAGAGACCAGCACGTCGCATTTCTGGCGGGGTGACTTGGCAATGTCACTTTTCCCTAAGCCTCCACTTCCTCACCTGTGAACAAAGGGACACCACCATCTCTCCCCCAGGTTACAGGGTCAGAGGTCAGAAGAGCAGGACTGAGAACTGTACATTTCTCAGCCCCCCTCTTTCCCGCGTGTCCCATCTGTCGGCAGATCCTGCCAGCTCAGAGTTGGCCAGACCCTGATCTCTCTCTCTTTTTTAACCCTCACTTGAGGATGTTTTCATTTGCTTTTTTAGAGAGAGAGGGAGGGAGAGAGAAATCCCTCATCGATGGGAGAGAGGCACTGATCAGTTGCTCCGTACGCACCTGGACCGGGGATCAGGGATCCGCACCTGGACCAGGGACTGCAGGTGCCGGGACAGGGGTCACCCGTGCCCGCACCCGGACCGGGGATCAGGGATCCGCACCTGGACCAGGGACTGCAGGTGCCGGGACAGGGGTCGCACGTGCCCACACCCGGATTAAGGGTGAACCTGTGATCGAGGCATGGGCCCTGACCGGGAACCGACCCTGCAGCCTTTCAGTTACGGACAACGGTCCAACCACTGAGCCACACCGGCCAGGGCTCTGCTCTCTTCTTACCATCTCTCCTGTACCACCATCCCTCACCTGGATCCTTGTTTCGGTTTCTAAGCTGGGCTCCCCACCTCCACTTCACCTCTCTCCCACTCATAATCCCCGGCAGCCGGAACAGCCTCTGAGACCTACGCCAGGTGACACCCTTCCTTTGCCCCAAACCCTTCTGCAGGCCCCACTGCACTAGATGGAGACCCAGAATCCTTCCGGCAGCACCCAGGACCCTACAGCCTTGCTCTCGGGCATGCCAGGTCCCCCCTCACCTCAGGGCCTTTGCACTGGCCATTGCCTCTCCCGGGGACTCTGACCCACCTACACACTGGCTCCCCCGCCTCCTTCAGGCCTGGCTGAGAGGCCTTCCCTGGCCACCTGCATTAAACACTACCCTCTTACCCGATGCCCATGCTCGGCTTTATTTTTCTCCGATCGCCCACCACCCAACATATTACATATCTGTTCATCTCTTTAGTGTCCATCTCCCCACTCCAGATTTACCCACAAGCCCTTTGAGTGCAAGGATTTAGTTTCGTTCCCTGCAGTGCCCTCCAGGTTTATACCAGTGCCCAGTATTGGCGGAATGTATGTTTTGGTTGGGATTCCAACGCTGCCATTTAAAAGACCTGAGGGCATGTCTAACCCCTCTGGACCGCTGGTTTCTCATCTGTAGAATGGGGGCGATGACAATGACAAAGGCAATAATAGCGGTAACACCAGGGTTGTTTGGGACGAAATGAAGATGAAGACCTCGGCGCTGTGTCCAGCACAGAGGAGGCACTCAACACTGGGCGGCTGCTCCCACGCCCCGGTATTCTGGGATGCAGGGGACAACACATGGTCACAGCCTTAAGTGGGAGAATCAGAGGGTCCACTCTGAGGAAAAACCAGTTCCGCCCCAACACACGCACAAGACCACTCAGAACAGGACCTGAGAGCAGGCTGTTGGTGGGGAGGCAGGGAGGCAGGGTGGGGGGTGTGGGTGAGGCCTTGCTGGGTTTAGACAAGACCTGGAGGTGATAAAGAGCTGCTTGCAGCGTGGCCCTGTCCGCAAAGCAGGAGGGAACAACTATCACTATGTGTGTGCCATAAATGCCCTTTGTACCTGCCAGGCCTGGGGGGCAGATGAGGTTTGGACAGCAGGCCGGAGCCCTAGCCCACCATTCACTGCGCTGAGTGCCTGGACGACCTAAGCACTTCTTCCCGCCTCCCCATTGTGCAGAGGGAGAAACTGAGGCCTGGAGAAGCTGAGAACCCAGGCAGGGTCTTTCCAACCTCCAGGCCCAACTGCTCCTCTAGGACAGGCCAGGGGCTGCCCAGCCATGCCCTCCAGGGTACAGCGGGTGGGTGAGGCCAGATAATGGGAAGCCCTCATTTAACTGTCAGGACAGCCTGGTGAGGCGAATGCTGCTGTCACCACCCCCTTCCTGCAGGCGAGGAAGCCGAGACCCCGAGAAGCCAGGGTGGGGCAGGGGTAAGGCTGTCTGCCCTCGGAGTTCGTGTTCAGTTGCTTCTCCTGGTGACGGGGTCCCCTCCAGCTCAGGCTTTTGGATTCTCAGGCTGCCAAGGACGCACACGCATTTCCCGGCCAAGATAAAGGCCCCCTTAAAAGCGACACGCATTTACTAAACGGCATTTGCCAAGGTTTCAGCACACTCTGCTGCCTGTGGCAGTCTCCGGACGAGATTTTTCCCCAAGCTGACACTATTCACTGATGCCTTTTATAGCGCTTTTTGCAGCTCGCGAAAGCACTTTCCACGGCTCTTAATTCCCTTAACCCTCAGCAGTCCCATATGAGAGGAAAGAGTAGTAGTATTTCCGTTTCATAGATGGGGACACTGAGGCTCAGAGTGGGCAAGACACTTGCTCCAGAGCACACAGCCAGCAAGCAGCACGTACTGGATTCACAGTCGGGTATGTGACCCAAAGCGTGCGCCACCTCACCGCCGCCTTGTTAGGGAAGGGCTCTGGGGTGTCATCGAGGCAAATGACAGACAGGTATGCAGGCAGGAGCATCAGGGGAGGAGGGAACCTGCAGGAGAGCAACCAAGCTGAGCCTCTGCTTCACAGAAGGGGAAACTGAGGCCCAGAGGGGCAGCATAGTGGTTTTAGGCCTCCTGGCTGGTAAGTGACAGAGTGGGGACTTCGCTTGCTCTTTCGAGCCCAAACCATGACATGATGATCACACAGCAATAGCAGTAACAGCAACGATGGCTAACAAGCATCGAACGCTGACGTCACCAGGAGCGAGAGAGGCCTCACCAAACCCGCACCGGGACCCAGCAGGACAGGGCAGTCACTACGTCTGCCTCACAGAGGCCAGGACTGAGGCTCAGGCCAGCACAGCCGTTTGGCCAAGATCACAATCTGACCCCACTTGTGTCTTCACCCACAGCACCAGCCGGCTCGTGCAATGAGGACCCTTCAGGGGAACCTGACCCTGGGTGGGCCTGCCGAGCCAAACCCCGGCCGAGTGCAGCACTGCCCGTGCCACGCCTCGTGGGCTGCCTGCTTGTTTCACCGTGGTGTCCGCACAGGGGCACGTGGCTCTGTGTAGCCAGAACTTTACGTGCAAATGCTGGGGCTTCTTGGCCAGCTCCCCGACCCCAGCTGACATCGATATTCTTGTGCTTCCTGATATTTTAGGGACCCTATGTCAGCATGGTGGGCAGGGAACTATGGTGTGCTCTCGGCCCTGGCTGTGAGCCAGGGACGGGGTAGTGGTCAGGACAACACTCTGTGACTCGATCAGGGTAACTGCCTCCGTGACCTTGTGGCTCCAAGCTTCCTCCTTAAAATGGGGATCTTTCTCTGGCCAGGTGGTTGGAGTGCTGTGCCACACACCAAAAGGTTGCGGGTTTGATCCCTGGTCAGGGCACACACCTAGGTTGTAGGTTCGATCCCCAGTAGGGGCGTGTAAGGGAGGCAACAAATTGATATTTCTCACATCGATGCTCCTCTCTCTCCCCTCCTCTCTCTCTAAAATCAATAAATACATCCTTGGGTAAGGATAAAAAAAGACAGGGATCTTAGTACGCACTTACTCCCTTCATTCAACCAATACATGTTAACCACCCACTGCTGCCAGGCCTGTGCTGAGGTCCCAGGAGTCCTAGCAGTGAGGAAGACAGACACAGTCCCTATTCTCATATCCTATTGGAAGAGACAGGCCTCGAGTAATGAAACAAATACAGGAATGCCTAGGAGTGCCAGGAAACAACTCTGGCGCCATGAGAGTGAGTAAGGGGAACCTCTTTTAGACTGGGGTGGTTGGGAAGGGCATCTCTGAGGAGGTGAGACTGCAGGAAGCAAAGGCTAGGGAAGGTGTTCCTGTAGGCGAGAACAGCAAGTGCAAAGGCCCAGAGGTAGCAAAGAAGTTGGCGCACACGAAGACCAGAAAGGCCGCTGTGGCTGCAACCCACGAGGAAGGGCTGTCTGGTTCAAGGTGAAGCAGAAGAGGTAGGTGTGACCCAGAAAACGCCATGCCTTGTGAGCAAGGAGTTTGATTTTATTCTAAGGGCAGTGGGAACCACTGAGAAGTTTGGAGCAGGAAGAAGGAGGATTTGATTCACTCCGCTCCTGCGGATAAAGAGACTGAAGGGGCCAGAGTGGAAGCAGGAAAAGAATGACAATGCTGTAGTGTTTAGGGGCCTGGGCTCACAGCCTGCCTCTGCGTTTACAAGCTGTGTGACCTTGGGCAAGTCACTTGACCTCTCTGAGTCTCAGTTTCTTCACCTGCCCAACGGATATAGTAATGGTTCCCATTTTACAAAATTGTGGTGAGGATTAAATGAGAGAATATACAGTGTAATTATCCTATCACGTGGCCTGACTTGTTCAATGTCAGGTACTCACTCAATCAGATTCTACCTGGTCTGGCCCTGACCTCTCCTAACTCCCCCACCCCCTTTCCCCTCCCTCCAGCCTCACTGCCTCCTTTCTCTTCCTGGAACATGGCAAGCTCATTCCAGCCTCAGGACCTTTGCACCTGCTCTTCCTTCTGTGTGGAATGCTCTTCCCCTGATAGTCCCACGGCTGCTCCCTCTGCCTCTGTCCCCACCCAGCCTTTCAGTCCCTCATCCTGCTTTAGTGGTTTTCGTGGCACTTGTCTTCACCTGATGTAATGTTTACTTGGGTCTATTTTTATTTCCCCGTTAGAATGTCAGCTCCATGAGAGCAGGTGTTTTTGTCTGTCTGGTTCATAGTTGTACCCCCAGCACCTAGAGCCAATCCTAGAACGTAGTAGATGCTCAGTAAAAGGTGTTGAATGAGTACTTATAATTAAAATAACCATAACAAGGACACCAAAATGGTTCAGAGTAAACCTGGAGCTGGCTTTAACTCTCACTGCCTATGTGGCCTTGGGAGCGGCCCATCTTGGCTTCGGGGAGCTTCAGCATCCTTATCACTAAAATCGGGGTGAAGGATCCACGCTGTTTGGCCCACTGTGAGGACTAGACAACACAGGTCAAAGGATGGATGGATGAAATGCTCCCCGATCTCTAGCACGTGCTTTATAATATTCCCCAGCCCACCCCCAGCAAGGTGAGGGCAGGTCAGACAACAATGGCAGATCAGTGTTGGAGCTGGAGTCCCTATACCATTCCTTCTCATTGTGTATATTTGAAATTTTCTGGGATAAAAAGAGGAGGAAGAGAAAACACAGATCCAAGGCTCATCTCGGGCTACCATGAGCTTCCATTTCTGGAGAGCATGTGCCCTTGAAGAACAGGACAACAGAGAGGCCCTGGTGTCAGCGCCCACGCTCTCCGGCTAGAAGCTCATGCTCACCCCCACCCCCCTGCCCCGCTTCCAATCTCCCTCCTGATCCTGCTCTGCCACCTGATGGCCTTCAGCTCCCGTAGCTAATCCACAGCCATCTAACACCCTGCGCCCCCAGATGGATGTGCCGGGAAATCTGAGAGAAACAGAGATCCATTCTGTATCCTCTCTGACTTCCACCTTAGCTGTTTTGCATCTCTTGGGACTGAAGGCCTGGCAGGACACCTGGCAAGAAAGGTCCATCCTGCGCAGGGCTCCCACAGAGACCTGCCCAGGAACGCCCAAATTAACAGGAAGGCAGTTTCAGCTGTGAAAATAGATGCTTCCTTCTCCAGCATGGGACGGAAACACATCTTGGGAACATCTGCCGCCTCCGGGAGGATACACTGATTGGCAGAAATATGAAAGGAGTGCCATGAAAGCAAGATGCTGGCACCCCTGGGTGTAGTTCCCTCACCTGTCACACCGGGTAAGTGATGTCCGGTTAACTGTGTGGGCTGATCTGGGTTGTCATCCTGACTCTGCCATCTGCTGTTGTGGCCTTGGGCAAGTCATACCACCTCTCTGAGCTTCATTTCCACACTGGTCACATAGATCTGATGGCCAATGTGGGCGCACTACCCAGGGGAGCTGTGAGTACCACTGGGGTCATACACACTAAGTGTTGGGCCCAGTAAGTGGCCTGAAGAGATGGTTCCCATTATTGTTACTTAAGTGTTTTCCCATGGAATTTGGGATCCTGTCAGATCTCCAGCTTTAATGATGGAAACTTTTAGCATGTCCCAGTTTTAAAAACCCTTGGCCTGAACGGCAGGGGGCTTGGCTTGGCGTCCCAGCCACACGTTGCCACGAATCTACTGCGTGAGCCCACCAGTCCCTTCCCCTCCCCGCTGCAATGTTCTCGCAGCACAGTGGGGTGCTGGAGGAGAGGACCGACAGCTATCTCAGGCCCCCTACGGCTTCCCAGGTCCGGGAACCTGCCATTCCAGACCTGCGGATAGAGACAGAGACACCTAGAGGCAAGCTGTGCCCACAGCGCAAAGTCCTGCTAACAATTAAATCACACAGCTTGGGTTTCTGCTTGGCGCATCCAGCCCCCCGCTGGCATAAAAGCCACAGGGAAAAACCTCGGGCTGAAGACATTACTCCCTTACCAGCACCCACCCTGGGCCAGGAGCTGGGCTAGGTGCTTTACGAGAGTGGGCCCTGCTTTTATGGACGAGAAAATCCAAGTAAAACAAAACTGACCGTTTCAACACTGGCTAGTATGTGCTGAGCACTCACAGCGCGCCGGGCGTGGCTTCCAGCATTACCTTCCCACTGATTAACGTCCTCCTGGAAACAGAGTTGTTGATGTCATTTTTGTTCCACAGATGAGGAAACGACAGAGTTCAGTAGGCTGTCCAGGCAGATAGTTTCGCTGGACTCGCCCCCAGGAGTCTGGTTCCCAGCCTGTGACTCAGCACTAGGCTAGCTGTGTCTCCACATGGAGGGGCTAAATTAATGATCACTACGGATGCAGGACCACCGTGCCACCAGCTGCTAGCGTTAAACGTGCACGCGTAGCCGCAGACAGGCAGATGAAGTCCTGAGGGACAGCTCAGAGGAGGAAGAGGTCCCTTGGAGCATGGGGCAGCACGGACTGAACTGTGAAAGAGGAGTGGGGTTCGGACGTAGGGGATGAGGAGCTGCAGGGAAGGGCACCTCTGACGGCAGGCAGGAACCGTGTAAGCAAAGGCACATATTTGAGTTTAGCTTAAAGGCGTGGATTCGTAGAAAAGCATTCACCGAACTGGGTTAGGCCAGGGTAATGGGTGTTACACAAACCAAACGCCTCTAGTTGGTAAGTTTGGGGAACAGGGGAGTAGATAGGGTCCGAATGGGGATTCCACAGCTGCAGGATCTCTCAAGGTCCTGCAGGTGCTGAGGTGCTTGAGGGGCCAGGACAGCTTTGGCCCTCAGGAAGGATGCCTGGTTGCCTTGCAGCGCCTCGAATGGGTCGGCTCTTTGGACAACATGTGGCTGAGAAATAAGGCCTGTCACGGGAGGAAGGCCCTGGGACAATTTCTTTTTTTAAAAGAAATGTGGACCCGCTCAACAGTTTTGAGAGATCTGAGCAGTGCTGGCAGGCCAGAAATCTGAGCGCATTTAACAAGAAGGGGTTGGGGGGGAACCTTCCGTCAGTCCAAGACGACAAATAAAAAAATAACCTGTCACACGGAGCCATTGGAAGCAGCGAGCGAGAGAGTGTAGGATCTTCCCTTTTAGACTGCCTTCCTCACACACCCCCTCTCCATCTGTTGCAAAGGGCACCAGGCAGAGAGATGCAAGCAGGAATATTCCAGCGCTGGGGGCTCCAGAGCCCGGCAGCCCAGATGGGGGGCTCTGACAGGAGTCTCATCGCTCCCCTGAGCTGTCATTTGTGAGGGCCAAGAGGCTCTCAGCGTTTCCATCGCCCGTGTATTTCCAGAACAACGACTGTGATTCAGTTAAAAACTTCTGCTCCAGGAGGACCCTTTCTACAAACTTCCACCGAAGCCTACAGGGGACCCCCTCTGGCTCCCTCCAGCTTGGACTAAGTTACCCTGACTATATATCAGCACGAACATGTTCCTTGAGAAGCTACAGCCGGGAGGCCAGGATTCAAAATCCAGTCTCCCTATCTTGGACAGTTACTTCTCCAGCCTTGGACTCCATTTGCCTTATCTGCAAAATGGGGATAACAGCCAGCTCAGCCTCCGGGTGCTGATTGATGAGATTACACACACAGGCTGTGGGCACACAGCCTGGGATACAGTGAACACACAAAGAACATTGGGCCTCCTCGCTTCTCTTAACACATGGTTCACATCAGGACTCCACACGTGCTGAGTGGACTGTGAGTGGAGGAGTGAATCACACCCTGAGTTTCCATGGAGTTGGTAAAGGAATGATTAACGAGCACAAGTACCCAAAGCACACATGCCTTTAAGGCCTTCCAGTAGCCTGAGCCCAATAGGGCTCAAGCCCCCCGCCCTTCTCTTCTTGTGAAAGAGGAAATGAGATTAACTTCACCACTTAGGAAAGTACAGAGGAGGCATCAGCATGTCATGCTCTATCAAAAGGCCAGAGCTTCACCAGAGGGCCCAGCTGATCCCCCCAAGTGTGAACCCCAACTTGGCCTTGCCTTCTCCAGGCCAGAGCAAGGAGTGGATGGAAGCTCATCTGAGGTCAGCCCAGTAGGTGACGTCCCAAGACCCAGGGAAGACCAAGACAGTAGCTAGCAGGTTCTGTTTCATGTGCTGCGGCTGTTCTAGCATCAGTCTGCCCAGGTGTCCCCAAGTCCCCAACCCCTGCCCTTCTCCCAGTCTCAGACTCTCCCTCAGTGACGTTGTTTTAAGAAACAAGCTTCACATCGGCTCCAGGAACACAGGTTGGTGACTTCGCTGGCATCTTTTTAGAATTTCCCTTTGGCAGCATTTGCGCCAAAAGCAATCTTTAGAAACTTCTTCCCCTGCCTCCCCCAAACACCAGGACTCCCATGGCCAGCCCCCTCCAAACAGTGATCATGTGAAGCCATAGCAACCATGTGACCCCTCCCAGGCGGACACTTTGGCCTGAGACACTAGTAGTCATTCAATCCAGAGCCGCCTTCCTAAGCCTGATATTTGAGTTTCTTACTCAAACAAGTCCATTTTCTTAGAAAATTGCACAACTGCCTCCCTCTACCTTTCTGTCCTTCTGTCCTGCCTCTCCATTCGGTTTTGTCATCTTTCACTCTTAGATCAACTGAGGAAGGGGCCTGAAGCCCCATCCTTCAGCCAAACCAGGTGAATCCCGGGCCAGGACCCAGAGTGTAACCAGGACCCCACAGAGCACGGAGTGAAGGATGCTGGGAGGCTTCAGCTGTGATAGTGACATCCCATCCCTTCCTCACCACCCTCAGCCAAGAAATTTATTCTCACCTCCTAAGATTTATCTATTTCAAAGTTAATCCTGGCCCCTCTGCTGCTCCCACTTTTTCAGGCTATTGATGCTGAATGGATTGGAACGGAAGTTTTATGGCCTAATCTTTACCATTTTATAGATTGTTTTTATAGACAAAAGGGAGAGATTCTCTCACAAGAAGGTGGTCGTGTTCCCAGCCGGCGCCCTGGGAAAGGCAGGCCGGCTGCCTAAACACTTGTTAACCAGCGTTACCACTCATTTGCCAGAAACTGAGCCACAGGGTCCTAGCTGGAGAAGGGTCTGGAGCAGACCTTCAGCAATTAACTTGGGCCCAGTTCTCTGCTTTAGGAAAATTAAACACGTGTGAGAGATGCTCGTGCATTTCCAGGCCAAGAAAGGATGGCAGGGCAGAGACTGGGACTTTGCAGGGTGTGCATGGCCGGCTGAGGCAGGAAGGGGCAGAACAGAGATGCCACTCACCAGAGATATGAAATATACCAATGCTTCCTTCTGCCCAGCAAGGACCCAGCTGTAACCGAAAGACCCTGGGGTGGAGGTGGGGATGCCCACATGGATCCCAGGGTTCAGGGGAGACTGCAGGGCAGAGAGGAGCGGCTGTTTACCCCCACTTCTCCCTCCACCCACTCTTTGCTTGTTCACCCTTTCTCACTGCTTTCAGATGGTTACCAGTCTCCAGGCAAATGCAAAAGGGGGGAGGTGGATACTGAGCTCATCTGTGCCTCTTCCCTCAAGGGAGGGAGGTGCAGAGACCCCCTCTGCCAACAACGAGGCTTCAAGAAGCCAAAAATCAAGATCCTCCTTTCTTCTCCCCCACCCCTACTCTTTAACGCCATTACTTGTCCCCCTCCCTCTCCCAGGAGACCGGTGGTTTTGCAAAACCTCTTTAAGAAGCAGAACTCCTGAATGGTGACCTCACCCCTTGGTGAACACATGCCAGCCTTCAGAGCCTGCCTGCGGGAGACAGCCAGGTGTTTGATGTAGGCCAACAACAAGACCGGCTCAGAGCCACAGGTAATAGCCCCACAAAGCCCCTGAACCGCAGGGAGCTGCCTGGCAGCCTGGGGAAGGCAGGAAGATGTGTGAGGTGGGGGTGGGGGGCGAGCAGCAAGGAGAAGGGCCATCCAGGGAGAGGCTTTGGCAACCACAGGGGCAGTCCACCGTGTTGTCATATCAGGATCTGTTGATTGCAGCAGCTCACCCCAGGGTTACAACGGCCTTCTTCTTTCTCCCGGACACACACACACACTAACACTGTTTTACTCTGCGCACCAGAGGGAAGGCTCACCCTTCCCTAATTGCAAGAGCCTGTTTCTGTCCCATCCCAGGCAGTACCTGGAAGACCTCTGCCCACACCCCCTTCCCTCAGACCCTGAAAGCAAACCTGTGGAAAGCATCAGTCCAGAGAGAGAGAGCTCCTAAGGAAGCCAGGGCAGCCCTGCTCCGAAAGCTGCTGACAGCCTGTCTCCCTCCCAGGTGGGCAGGGGCCAGGTGAAGCAACTCATCTGGGTATGTCCCAGTGCCCAGCGCAGTGGCACACAGTCAGAGTGGGGGGACACGGGGTTCCATCCCTGGCTGTGTGACCTTGGGCAAGTCGCTGGCCCTCTCTTGGCCTCAGTTTTCGAATCTGTAACCCTGGTTACAGGCATCTCTACCCCTGTTAGTGCTGACAGCCTAGTGGCTCCCAGGGACGATTTAAGAGGCCTGAGCCCGCAGTTTGGGGGACAGCAGCGGTGGCGGGGTGGAGGGATGCTTACCTGTCCAGGTGCAGGACGCAGCGATCAGCAGCAGGCAGAGCAGCGGCCCGAGGCGGCCGGGGGCCGGGCCGGCGGGCTCCATGGGCCGCGGCTGCGGAGCGAGGAGGAAGAGCGGCCGTGAGTGCGCGCTCGGGAGGGCGCGGGCTGGAGCGGGGAAATGACTAAGCCCCCCTCGTCCTCCCCCTCCCCGCCCTCCCCTCCCCTCGCGGCCGGGCTTCCCCCTCCCTCCCCGGAATGGGCGCCTGGAGCTGCTTAGGGGCCGCCGTCACCGCCGCGATTTTCGGGGCCCCCCCCCCCCCAACACCACCCCACGGGAGAGATCGAGAGACTGACAGACCCCAAGCGCGCGAGAAAGCAAGCTCGGGGCGGCCAGAGAGAGGTGGCAGGAGAGGGAAACAGACCCGGGCCGGGGTAGCCAGGCAGAGAGCCAGAGACCCAGGGAGGCGAGAGAGGGGGAGAATGCGAGAGAAGAGTCGGGGGAGGGGGGGAGAGAGAGGGAGAGAGAGAGAGGGAGGAGTGAGCGAGGCGGCGCGCAGATCGAGACAGGCAGCGCGGGAGAGAGGAGGCTCTCGAGCCCGGGTCCAGGGCAGCTCGACCAGCCGCCCCCGCCGCTACCCACCTGCCCCGCCCGGACTCCTCGCGGCGCCCGCGGCTCGCCCAGCTCTGGGCCGCAGTCCCAGCCGCGGCCCCCGCCCGCGCGACCGCGGCCCCCTCCCTCCTCCCGGTCCCCCTCCTTTCTCCTGCCCGCGCGGGGGCCGCGGGGCTCCGGCCGCGCCGGCACCCTCTCGGCGAGCGCCCGCCAGCAGCGCGCCCGGGGGAGGGGGGAGCGAGGGCCGGTGCTGTGCGCCCGGCCGGGAGGCCGGCGTCGCCCCTCGCCCGTGCCGCGACTGCGGCCCCCACCCCCGCCCGGGCCCTCGGCAGCAGCCCCGGGAGGCGGCCCGCCAGCCCCCGCCGCCGGCGCACCCGGCTCGGGCTCGGGACTAGACCAGCCTCCGCCTCCAACAATGTGCCAGTTCAGAAGCCCGCGCGGCTGTCACCAGCCCTGAACCGCCCCCTCTCCTGTTCCCCTCCCACTGCCAGCCCGGCTCGGACCTGCGTCGCCCGCGAGGGCTGAAAGGCTGCGTGGAAGCACCGCCGGGGCTGCCCAGGGCCGGGCCCCCGCTCCACTTTGCGCAAACTTGTTTTTCTAAGGTCGGCGCCGCGAGCTGGCTGCACCGTCCTCTTAAGGTGGACTGGGGAAGTTGCGGCCGACGGCCCCTGCCTCCAGACTCCCGCCGCGGCCAGTGCCCGCTTCCCTCTGGCGAGAGGCTGGAGGCGGCGAAGGAGTGGGGTGTGGAGGGGGCACGAGGGTGTCTGCTTTGCCCCTCCCCAAGTGGCCCTGCCCCTGTGCCCCAACGCGGAAGGCCCCTGGAAGGGGAGGGGGGGTGCTTGGGCCAGAGGGGCTCCGATTCTGTCCGAGCTGGGCCTAGGTGAAGGAGAAGCAGGAAGTAAGTGGATGTAGGGAAAGGGGGGAAGAAGGAGAGAGCGAGGGTACAAAAATAGCGTGTGTGTAGGAAGGACTTCAGTGCCGCCTGGAAAAGAGGCGCAGGGCGGAGAAAGCTCGGAGGGGGGCTGTGGCCAGAGGGGAAGCGTCCCCACTTCCCTGGGGAGGTGGGCTCTCTCTGCCAGGTGCCTACCTGTCAGGGGTGGTAGATTCAGGGGACAGAGGAGAGAGGCGACTTGAGGTCGTGAGCTCCAGGAAATGACTGGCAATGAAGAATAGGAGAGCAAAAGGGGAAAAGAGGCAAGTGGCTTGGAGATGGAGAAGGGAGAGCCTCAATACCTCCGTCTCTCTGTCTTTCTGTCCCATCCCCAGACCCCTCTGCCTCTTGATCTTCTCTTCTCCTTTCCTTGAAGTTACACTGTGTTTCCCTTGAGCAGCCAGGTCAGTGATAGGAAGTGGGAGTGCTGGTCACCTGGCTAAGGTGGCTCTGGACTGTGAGAGGGAAAGGAGTCCAAGACCCGCTGCTAATTGGAGGGTTTGGGGCTTGGAAATAAGCGATAACCGATTTTGCTTGGCAACGCTGTTTCGGTAAATGGTACGAATGAAGCAACAAAAGGGAGCCCTGACCTGTAAAGGAAGTGGACTTGTCTAAGGCGACGCAGCAGGCCACACAGCAAGGCCAGGGGCAGAAACAAGGTTTGAGTTCCTGATTCCCAGGCTAAGTAAAGAGCTTTGCAAAGCGACCACCCCCACTCCCATCTCAGCCTCCCTGTCCCATGCCTGGTCTTGTGCTAAGAGGGAGATAGACAGAAGAGAACTTTTGAGAGCATGAACTAGACTCCCCAGGCTTCAAATACTGCCAGCTACCTCTTATGAGCTGTGAAGATTTGGGAAAATACTTTACCCTATCTGTGCTTCAGCTTTCTCATCTGAAATGAGGCCAACTTGGGTGTCAACCTAAACAGGCTGATGTGAGGATTGGATGAATTAATATTAGTACAACACTTTAAAGAGTGCCTAGCACGTCCCAAGCACTACACAGCATCTGATCCGTAAGTAAAGCGTTTGACAACAGGCCTTGGGAGCCCACAGGGTTCTGGGCAGTATTTGAAGTGCAAGGGTATTTTTTTCTGTGGGTATGAGAGAAACAGCAGGGTCCCACACAATGTTCCAGTCTATGAGGCATTTACATTCTATGGGAGAGACAGATACACAGATGAGTGGAAATAATTAGGGAACAACAGAAGATTGAGCTCAGAGAGTGAGAAGGATGCGCTCACTCAGATAAGGGTAAGGCCTTCCCCAGAAGCTGGGAGCTGAATCACAAGAAGGGCCAGCAAACTGGGGATTTGCTGTTCTAGAAAGAGAGGCTGGCACAGATAAAGGCCCTGGGGCCAGTTTGGCTGAAGGGCAGTGAGTGAAGGATGGGGAAGAGTGGTCTAGCTGGGTGGCCTTGCAGGGCTTAGGGGAAAATGCATTTGTTCTGCAGATAGGAAATCACTGGAGGGTTCAAGGGGAGAGTGCTGTGGTCTGCGGGTGTTTAAAAGGCCAATCTGGCTGCAGGTGGAGAGTGGGCTGCAGGTAGTGGAACATGCAATGAGGGTGTCCAGGAAGAGGTTGTTCTGGGGCCCTCCTAGTAGCAGAAGTGGGAGGTAGGGAGTCTCTAACTCTTCAGGACACATCTGGCAAAGACCATGAAGGTGGCCAGCTGAGACTCCTGGGAAAATCCGTCACTGGAATCCATCTGGGGTGGGAATGGGGGCAGGGGCCACTGATGAAGGTCAGAGATGAGGCAGACTCCTGGCCTGAGCTTCCAGAGAGAGGTCTTGCCATTCACCATTCCCCAGGGCGCGTGCGCGCGCGGGCACACACACACACACACACACAAACCTGCCCTGGATTAGGAGACTGTGGATTAGGGAAGGATAATAATTGAACCACCTGCTATTTATATACAGCACCTCCAGCAAAGGCTCCCAGCAGGGCTTCCTAACACTAGGGCGGTTTCATTTCATCTGCCCCAGGAGGGGGCCTAGGCCTTGTCCTCTTGATCCAGCATCCATAGAAAAATCACCCTTGGCCAACCATCCTGGCCGGGAGGTCACTGAGCCCAATGGGCAGCCAGGTGTCCCGAGGTTGGCGGACAATTTATTTGAGGTCTCACAGTGAGGTTATGGCAGATAATTGAGGTGAGTCAGCCGCCCCCACAGGAGGCCTTCTGGGCTGCCCTGGATTAAAACGGAATTGCCTTTTACCTATCCAATTCATTCGTGCACTCACCCATGTTAATTACACATCTACTGTGTGCTGGGCTCAATGCTAGGCACTGGGAATGCCACAGATGGGGGGGAAACACAGACAAAAACTCCTGCCCCAAGGAACTGACATTCCAGTCAATTCACATAACAGATAAGCACGTAAACTATTTGGTCTGCCAGATGGGGATAAAGCTCTAAGGGAAATAAAGCAGGGGAGGGGCCCAGGAGGGCCAATGAGAGGGAAGGGGGTCAGTGAAGGCCTCTGAGGAGGTGATGATAGTTGAGTGACTACCTGAACGACCACCGTTGGGAAACCAGAAGCGGCTCCATCCCCACATTGCTCTGACTCTTCTCTGTCACTCCCTGGTGCCATCTGTCAGCAGCACATCTTGCTGATTGGGCCTGCCCTTCATATCCAGAACCATAGCACTTCTTAGCACCTCCATGAGTGCTACCACCCTGGTCTAAGCCTCCACCATCTCCCACCTGGGCACCCTCTTTCCAGCTTTGCCTTCCCCTTACTCCATCTATTCTTCACTCAGCAGCCAGAGGGATCTTTTAATAAAAGTCAGATCACGTCCCTTCCCTTTGGGAAAGAACGCTGGAATGGGCGGGAGGAGGGGAGCTACCAGAGGCACTGAACCCAAGACTCTGCCGATTTGACTTACGCAACTTGGGGAAAACTTTTTCGTGAGCCTCACTCTCTTCCTCTGTGAAATGGGAACAACCCAGTCTCTGGTCCCAGGGGCGGTACTGGCACAGGTGTGAATGCAACCGCAGCGGAGCATACCTGGAGTCTGCCTCTGCAGGTGGGGGGATGGCACCCCCATGTGTGCCAGACCCTTCTACACGCATCGTCTCACTGAAGCCTCGGCAATGCCAGTGTGTTCCCAGAGCTGGGGGAACAAGGCGGAGGGAGAAAGAGACTCGACCAGGGCTGCTCTGCCAGGGCATGCGGGAACCTGCAGGGACCTGGCTCTGCCTGGCACCAGCCCTGCCCAGGCTCTGCCCCTGACTTCCCGTAACCCTGGGCTGGCGTCAGCAGTCAGCCCTCCAGGCCGCCTTTGTGTGGGGCCTGTCAGGAGGCTGGAGCTGCCAATGACCTATTTTTCTGGGCAAGAGGAACCATTTGGAGTGAGAGGCCTCAGCTTTGGAGCCAGAACAATAAAAATAAAAACAGCAAGGACTCCTGGGCGGCCTGGACCAGGGAAGCAACAGCTCGGGAGAGGAGCTGCTGACGGCCTGGAGAGAAAGCAGGGTAGGCGCAGGAGGTGGGTGGGCCCTGACTGTGCCCTGCTCTGTTCTCTGACCTTTCTGTGGGTTATCTCCAGGCCTTCCACCAGCCATTTGATAGCTGCAGACACCAGATTTCCGAGTGATAGAGTGACTTGCTGGGGACGCACAGCTAGGGAGGGGCCCAGTCAGTTATGGTTGGAACCCAGTTCTTCAGTTAACAGTGGTCCCTATTTGTCAGCATCTACTATGCTTCATAGACATGTTCGTGTGACACGTTCACACCACACCTGGGAGGGGGTGCTGATGATTCATTTTACAGGTAAGAAGCCACCTTATAGTGAGGCCTGGGCTCACAAGCCACCCCCTCAGAGAGGCCTTGCCAGACCACCCCATTACAGCAGTCACCCTGTGCCACCCCAGCAGGAGGCAGGCAGGGGCCTGGCCCTTGTTCTCTCGGTCCATCGTGCGTAGAAAAGGCATCCTAGAGCCCCACCCCAGTGCACGCTATCCCCTTCCTGACATTGGTTCGTCTTCAGAGCACGCCCGTGGCCTGCCGGTTTTGTGTCTCTGCTGCACATTGTCCATCTCCTTAGCCAGCTGCCGCTCAGTGCGGCCCCACAGCCCAGCGCCCGGCTCGGAAAACACACACAGCTAAACCGCAGGGCAGCCTCAGACTCAGTGGTGGGACAGGCTGCTGTGCCCATCTGTGCTGCGCTTGCCCAGATTTGGGTAGTGGTAGGACTGTACCTGAAGGTTTCTTGTGAGGGTTAAATGAGTGAAAACAGGAATAGATGTTGGCTATTGCCATTGTTTGTTCCCAGCAGTGCAGCCTGGGGCCTTCAACAATAAAGAGTAGGTTTCCATAAATATGCATTAATTTAAAAAGTGACCTTCCCGAGAGAACACGGTAAGACATCAGCAGAGCCTGGATTTGAAGGCAGCTGGATCTTTCTGAGCCTGTGCTTCAGTGCACCTCACTTTCCAGTCACCTCCTCACAGCATGTCCCCCCACCTCCCCTCTGGCCACCATAGCTGCATAGGACTCAGAACTGTGGGTCCCTAAGTGAGCAGGCATCAGTGCCACCTGGAGGGATTTGTTAAACACGGATCCTAGGGTCCCACCCCCAGAATTGCTGACTCAGCACATCTCCGGTAAGGTCTGAAAGCCTGCTTTTCTGACAGGTTCCCTGGTAATGCTGGTGCGGCTGGTCTGGGGCTCACGCTTTGAGGACCACTGGATAGACTGGTGGGCGTGGTTCAGGAGCCCAGCCCCAGTTTGCGGTGGATCGGTCCATCTCTCCCTCTGTTTTCTGCCCTCCCCCTGCCAGGTGAAGCAAAATGGGGTGACAGCACTGTCTCAGAGACAGCAGACAGTGCCCTGAAGCTGAGGGGCTGTGGCAGATCACAGAGCGGGGGCCCAGGGGATCCGCGCTATAATTAACACTTTCCTGGGAAAGTCAGCAACTAAGTGACTCCGCAGGCTAGCAAGAAGCTCTCAGAGCTCATCAGAGGTGGGACCACGCTGTCAGGCCCTAAACACTGTTCTCAGGCTCTAGGGATCTGGCTCTGCCAGGAGCTGAGCCCAGCTGTGCAGAGCTGAGCCTCCCCCGACACCCCTGGGGGGTGGGCCCCTGCCGGGTGGTGATGCAAGGACTGTGTTCAGGACAGAGAGCTGATTGCCTCAGTGTCCACTGGGAGACCTGGGTTCAAGTGCTGCTGACCCCGCCCAATAACAATACTAATCATAGCAAAAATGTAAGCGTGCTGATTAAGTCCCAAGCCTGAAGGATTTTAGTGGATTTTCTCATGCTTTTCACTCCCTCTCTTACATGGACATACTTTTTAACCCCATTTAACAGATGAGAAAACTGAGGGACAAAGAGGTTAAGGGACTTGTGCAAGAGCACACATCTTGTGAGCTGCGGAGTTAGACTGTGAATTCAGGTGTCCTCATTCCTCAGTCCCTGCTCCCAGCCTCTACTTTCTGACTTCTATGAGCCTGGGTGGCTTCTCTGGGTCCCCCTCACCACCCAGTGGCTGGCTTGATGATTTCTGGGCCCCTTTGGCTTGATGATTCCCCCCAGGCCTGCTGAGGTCCGGAAGGATGTGGTGAGTGAATGAATGAGTGAGTGAATGAACAGATGAGTCTAGCTCTCTCCAGTGGTGATGGGACACCAGAGCTCAGTGGCTAGGAGCTGTGTGAGTGACTCCAGGCTGTGCCTGTCACTAGCTGTGCGATCTTGGGTGGCCTCAGCCTCCAGTCCTCATCTGCAAACAGGCTGGGGACAGAAGTAATGGATAAAAAGGGTTGAGGCGGACAGGGGTGGGGGAGACAGACAGACGGACGGAACCAGCAGACGGCAGCTGAGAACTGTGGTTGGTGCCTGCTTCTGTCCCGTCTTCTCCATCTCAGTTGCACTCGAGCAGTTGCTCGGGCAAAATTCCTTGGTGTCTCCTTTGAGCTCTCTTTCTCTGGAATCCCTGTGCTGTCAGCCAACCATCCTGGCTTTACCTTCAAAATAAACTCAGAATCTGACCACTCCCTACCACCTGTATCACCCTCTGGTCCTACCCACCTCCGTGTCTCACCTGGACTAGTGCAGTTACCTCCTCACTGGCTTCCTGATTCCTCACTGGACTCTCCATCTTGTCCTTCCTTCAGCCTAAACCTCCCAATAACCTTGCCTCTCATCTCTTAGAATAAAAGCCCAAGCTCTCAGTGTGGCCCACAAAGCCCCCTGTGATTCTACCCCCTCTGACCTTGCCTCTCCCCCTTTCCCTGGCTCACTCCATTCCTTGAACGTGCCCAGCAGGCACCCTCTGCAGGGCCTTTGCACTTGCTGCTCCCTGTGCCCAGAATCCTCTCTTCTCAGCTGGCTGCCTGGTTTGTTCTGTCCCTTCCTTTGACTCTTTGCTCAGATGTCCCTTCCTTGGAGAAGCCTGTCCTGATCATTATCTAAAAGTGTCCCATCATTTCTGACCCCCTTATCCCAGTTTATATGTTTTGATGGCATGTAAATGTGATATACTTTTGGGGGTTATGGCTGTTCCCCTACTCAAATGTGAGCTCCATGCAGGGTCCTAGTTCTCCAGCACCTGGAGCGGTGCCCACACAGAATAGGGAGTCAAGTAAACAAGTGCAAGGAAGAGCCCCGAGTGAGCAGCTCTGTCCACGAGGCATGAGCAGATCAACCGAACATGCAGCCTGCTCCGTCCTGGTGGCCCGGCTTGGCCTGGGTTTCCTGGAGGAAGAGATGCCCTCGTTGAACTCAGGTTTCCTTCCCAGGCAGGGAGGCCAGGGCTCCAGCTGGCCTCATTCCTGTTCCTGAGGGGAAGTATCTGTCCCTGGGCAGCAGCTGGCCATGCTCTCAGGGAAAGCCAAAGCAACACGCACCACTTTCTCTGCCCCCAGCCTCTGAGGAGCTGGCACTGTGGTCTAAGGGCAGCAGGTGGCCATGTCAGCCACTGTCGTGCCATTGCCCCTGGAGCAAGGAGGAAGGTGGAATGGGAGGTCCCTCCGGAGCTCATTCCCAGAGCTCTTTGGTCTATTACCTCTCTGGAGCCTCTCAGCCTGCTGTGTGAGGGCTGAACCTGGATGCTGGCCTCACCTGGCTGGAGCGTGCCACTCACGTCCATCCACTGGCACAGATGAGCAAACAGAGGCTCTGTGATAGGTGGACACTGACTGCCTGGATGACATATTGGGTCAGTGGCAGGCTTGGGGGATGACCCCAGATCTTTTGATACCAAGTCCCTTATTCTCCTCCTTATCCTCAATCTACCCTTCTCCCCATGCTGCCCGCCCCACCCCCAATGCCTGGGGCACGAGGTGGTTCACACCTGCGATCCCACCTTTGGAGTTTGCGGTCTCACTGAGTCTTGTTACCTGTCCAGCCAAGAAAGCAGTGACTGGCCCCTAGAACGGATAAGAAGACTGAGGGAAATGGGAAGGCCCAAGTCTCCCCACCTAGAAATGTGATGGACCAGATTAGAACGTGTTAGTCTGTGCTTGTCCTAGAGTTTCTTCTCCCCAGTTTCAAGCAAACAACTGGGCTTCATAAATGGTGCTGTGGGGGTTTGGGCCCATAGTAAGGCTGCCTTGGTTTCTGGTAAAGTCTAAAGCCAAAAGAATTGCCAGGCAGACTTGGGAGAGACGGGGGAGAGGCAGAACATGTTGGAAAAACTGGAAGGTCTGAGAATGGCAAAGGTGCTGTCCCTCCCTCAGTGGGACTGGGGGGTAGGGGTGTGATCTCAGGGCAGGTGTCCTGGTGTCCCAGGAAGGCAGACCCAGGTTCCAAGGCCTCTGCCCCGTCACAGGCCCCACAGCCCCATAGCGCTGCCGCACCAGTGAAGCCCCTTGGGCAGGACAGTGGGCACGGCATGCATTCAGTTGACAGATATTTATTGAGCACCTACTATGGGCTGGGGCTGTGCTGGGTGCTGGAGGCATTCACATTCTAGTGAGAGAGATGGAAAAATAATCATGTGAGTTATGAAACACTTACTTACCCTGTAGACAACCGTAAGTGCCGAGAAAAAGGAAGTAGGGGGAGGGACAGACAGACATGGGGGTGGGGCGGTGCAGGGTGCTGCCGTTCTTTGCAGGTGGCAGTGAAGGTCTTGCTGAGGGAATGGTATTTCCTGAAGACAGGGTGAAGGAGAGCCACGGGAATATTGGTGACAGGAACAACTAGTGCAAAGATCTTGGGGTGGCAAGGTCAAGGACAGCGGAGCATCTGGGAGAGTAGAGTAGAGAGAGTGAGGGGAATGGTGGGGGCGGGGGGTGGCGAGCTTGGACGGGAAGCCCAGCACAGTCCTCGTGGCTTCACAGCCAAAGTAAGGCCTTTGGCTTTTACTTGGAGCAAGATGGACCTAGGAGCTACAGGGAGGACGGTGTAGACAGATTCCTGGAAGCCACTGCAGGTTTTTCTGGACTCTCTACGACTCTGAAACTGCGCAAACTGGAGAAAAGGAGCCCCAGAATGACCAATGTTGGGCTTGCTTCCCGTCATCCCGATGGGATAGGATCACAGAGCAGATGGGTTTCACATAATCAAGTGTTTACATGATTAAATGTACATTCTGACTCAGTATAGCAGGTCTGGGTGGGGTCCAAGATTCTGACTCTGTAACAAACTCCCAGGTAAAGCTGCTGGTCGGCACAGGGACCACACTCTCAGTAGCAAGCAAGGTGTGTGTCTTGCCTAACTGTGTCTGTGGCCCGAGAATCCAATCTGTTGCTCACTTTCGTGCCCAAATCCTTTGGGTGTCATCTGAGGCTCCTGACAAATTTTGCAGTCCCTCCCACTCAGCTGAGGGCTGGAACTTCAACCCAGCAACTGTTGCTTACAGCTGCAGAATGGGTCTTCCCGCCCCCTGGCAAGCCCCGCCCCTTCCCTGCCAGACACCAGCCTCAGGGTGGAGCTGGGGATCCTAAAGCAGCCTGGATGGGTCCAAATTCCAGCCCTGCCCACTACCAGCTGAGTGACTTCTCTGTGCTTCAGTTCTTCATCCGTAAAAAGGAAAATAAAACCCAAAAACAACAGTTCTTTTCAGGGCTATCTTGAAGATTCAAGAAATAATATTCATCAGAAGTCAGGCACACAGCAGGTACTCAATAAATGCTACATCACTCACCCTCCAGTTCTCCCTGTCCTTTAAGGTAGCAATCTATGTATTTTTATCTCATTAGTTCTAGTCTTTCTATTTTTGTTTCTGGCTATGAAGTACATATTAGTCCAAAAAGTATATGTGCATTTAGAAATAAACAAATAAACATACAGTGGGGTGCATGTGTAAAATGTTTTTACTGGTAGGGAATATGATTTTAAAAACTCTCAAGATCACGGTTTAGAAAGCCCAGTGGAATTGATAGAAAGAGAATATTAGAGCTGGATGGGATTTTAAGGGCCTTCAGTGCCCCCAGCACTCCCTTTCCCATCTGATGTGTGAATCTCTCTGTTATACTGAATTGCCTCAAACAACAGGGAGCTCACTACCTTGCTGGAGAATTCACTTTGTACAACTCTGGGCATGGCTTTCTGAACTTACTGCCTACATGTGTGCCAGCTGCCCCCGTGCTGCCGTGGCCTAACGGAACTGATCCTCCCCACTCCACTGTGTCGCAGCTCTGGGATGTCCCAAGGGCCCGAAGCCAGGCTGTGTGCATAGTAGGCCTTCAGTAATGTCCCCAAAATGAGTGCAGGTGGCAGAGGGATAAGAGGGAAGTGAAAAGGGTGACTTTCCCCATAATTCTTGTTTGGAGGGTGCACCGATATCTCAGCACCCTGTCACCGGGAAGTGTGTTGGGGTCTGTAATACTCACCTGTTTATTTGGGTTTGTTTACGTGTGTTCGCACATGTGTCTGTGTGTGTGCCACTGTGTGTTTCTGTTTGGCTTTGTCTCTATAGATGTGTGGGTGTGTTGCAGGACAAACACCCGTGTGTGCTGTGCATGTCAGCGGTGCATGACTTTCTCTGGGTCTTTGTGTATCTGTGTGTGTGTGGGGGGGGGTTGTGTCACTGTGGGGCCATGTGTCTGCCTGTATCTGTTCAGATTGTTTGCATGTGTGTGAGTGATGCTGTCTGCAGATGTCCATGTGTGGTGTGTGTCTCTCTGTGCTTTTGTATGACTGTGTACCTGGAATCTTTGTGTGTTTCACTGCGTGTGTGTGTGTGCGTGTCTTCATGAGTGTGTCTCCCCTTCCCTGCTTAGCCCTTTCAGGGAGGTGGGGGTGACTCCTTGTAGCCTGGTCGACTTCAGGTTGTCTTGCTGGCGGGCGGCAAGGGCTCCACACCCCTCCTCTCCTGCTCAGCTGTGCTAATCACTGGGTTATATGCAGATGGCAAATGGGTGGCTGCCAGGCTTGGAGGAGGGGTTGTGGAGGGGTGTGTAGAGGAGCAGATGCCGAAAAGCGAGAAGACAATTTAGAGGCAGAAAGGGGAGAAGAAGCCTGCTTGGCTTTGGAGTTAAGGTGTGGGGTTCTCTCCAGAGGCATGAATTTTATTAAGAGAATGTGATGGCTACGATGTTTTCATTCCCTAGTCAAGCTAGTCTTAGAATCACAGAATTCTAGCATCCTAGAATTTTAGGTCTAGAGAATTCTAGAATCTCAACTTCATGCAACTCTAGGCCTCTAGAACCATCTCTGAGGACCCCAAAATCCTGCGATCTTAGCATCTTTAAACATTGTTCTCTTCCTCCCTTTTCTCTTGCCTTTCTTTGTGTAGAATCACGGCCAGAGAATGGCCTTGGAAGTTCACCCTGCCCACCCGCTGGCTCGGGCAGGGTAGTGGAGAGGGTGGCCCAGTCAGCTGGGACATTCTTGGGGATGTTGACCTGGAATCTACCCTTGGCAAGGACTTGTATCCTGAGTGGTCCAGGCTCTCAAATTACCCCTGTTACCTTCTGCAGAGACTGAGACAAAGGTGCCTGTGTTCCCAGGATATGTTTTCAGCCATTCAGGGGCTGGCCTAACAGGCCGCAGGTGTGAGGAGGGCCAAGGGGCGGGGCTCCTGTGAGGCCCTCTCAGTGACCAGGCAGCCGCCTGTCTCAGGCTGTCCACTGGGGTGTTTCCTTCCTCTCGTAGATTCTCAGGGTGATGGATTAAAAGGCCAGACTGGTTCTATCCCAGGGGTCTTGGGAGCCATGGATTGTCCTTGAGGGAGGTCACTCCACTGCACTCTGACCTCCACCAGGACTCACCCGAATTCTTAATCCTGGCAGCTTTTCAGGCCTTGACTACCAGCCATCCCGCCCCCTGCTCTCGCACTTGGCCGGCCACTCACATTCAGGACATCTCACGCTCATGGCTCCAAGTCTGCGCAGGAGCTTCTCCCCTCTGCCTCTTCTTTATGGTGCAAACTCTGGTCTGTCAGTGGAATGCAAGCCCCCGCTCGCCTAAATGCCATGTGAGAAAGTCTCTGGCTTAGTTCATACTTTATTTCCCAGAATCTACAAAAATGTTTGGTACACAGTAGGCATTCAATAAATGTTTGTTGAAATTTCCCCTCAGAAACCTTCACTACAGGGGTTTCCCTGGGGCCCACACCACCCCGAGGATCACCTGCAGCCCAGAACTCACCGCTCTAGGCCACAGACCTTTGCTTGATGGGTCTGTCCTCTTTACCGGCCCTGGAACACCCACTGAAGCCAAGAACATGGGTGGCCCATCTTTGTACCTGCAGCATCCGGTTCAGAGTCTGACACCCAGCAGGTGCCCCATAAATGCGGGGCTGTTGCCAGCAGTCTGGCTTAGGGACTTGAAATCCCCTGTTGGTCCCAACTGTGAACGTTGGTCCAAGCTGTTGGCAACATCTGCTTCAAAGTCTCATTTGCAATTATACGTTCCCAGGCTCTTGCCTCTTAATATTTAATAACCAGGCAGCTAGCCTTTCCTGGCAGCCACTTAAGCCCCTGATTGCCTCTTGTCTGAACTTGGCTGTGAGTGAGGCAGGGACCACACTGGGGTTAAGTATAAAGACTTTATCCTGATTCTGGGGCCAGGAGAAGGCTGGAGCCTCAGGGAAGGAGGAAGGAATACCCATTGGCTTGAGGCTCCTGGACGGCCTTACCAACAAGGCAGCTGGGCATTGGCTCCAGCTGGCTCCACCCCCACCTGCCACCCCCTCCATGTGCAGCTATGCCTGCTCTTGCCTCTGTGGGCTGGGGAGGAGTAGAGAGAAAAAAGTCAATGAGACCTTCCCTGACTCACGTCCAAACTGGGCAAGAGGGAAGAAAGGGGGATTCCGCCTGGGCTGTGTCCCAGCAGGAAAGGTGGATCCTGTGTGACTCGGCCCCCAGGAGCCAGGGCCAGTCCACGTGGGCACTTGTGGGGTCACAGAGGGCGTGCTGGCAGCCATAGGGCTGGGAGTCCTTCCAAGTCAACTGTGGAAGGAGATGAGGCAAGAGTGATGACCTGACCCTCGGGACTGCCCGAGCCGCTGCCCAGTGCTAGGAAATCCTGCAGGCCCGGGGGGCCCGGGTCAGCTCTGCAGGCCGACCTCTGCAGGGCCGCCGGCTCAGGAGGCTGAGGAGCAGTCTTGGGAAGGTTCAGGAAGAGAACAAGAAGGGCAAAGGCTGTGAGGCTGGACTGTCAGCACCGCTGAAGGAAACAGCCCTCAGAGCCAGTTTCTCAGCGGATGCTGGAGGAAGGTGCTAATGGAACTCCCGCCTGGGAAGTCAGACTTTTCAGGTCCAAGAAGGGTTTTCCAGCATCAGGAGACTTGGTTTGCAGGTCTTGCTCTGCTCGGAACAAGCCCAGCAACATTGGGCAAGTCCCTGCCCAGTGCCATGCTGTCCTGCACACATTGAGCAGTGGTCACCTGGTCCAGCCCAAGAACCTGAGACCAGAAAAACCACCCTGCAGGACGTGCCGGGCTGATCCCGATAGAAGGCTGGCCTTGGTGCAGAACGCTTTGCTCTCATGGGCAGTATTTATGAGCATGTGCAAGGTGCCATGCTAAATAAGCCCTTTACCCACATACATAGTCTCATGTAATTCCAGTAATCCGCGTGGCCTTCTTTTGCCTCACCCCTTATGCATTCTCGAGTCCTGCCAACAGCACCTTTAAAACCCAGTTCTAGCCCAGTGCCTCTTTCCACCTCCCCCCATTCGACCCTCACTGACCAACCTCTTCGTCAGACACTGCTCCAGCACCCCCCACCCCCCGCCAGCGCTCCTGCTCCCACCTGGCCCCTGCCATGCAGCCCCAACCAGCAGCCAGGAGGCCTCTGAACAATCTAAATCAACTCATGTCCCTCCCCTGCTTTTGAACCTCCAGGGGCTGCCATGGTGCTTGAAAACCAAACTCAAATCCTACAGCTGCCCTTGCTCTATCTGGCAGGTCCCTCGGATGCTCTCTGTCCTGAGGTCATACCATCCTCACTGCCCGCTCTGTCGCAGTCACACTGGCCTCCTTCCTGTCTTCGATGTGCTGGTCAAGTCCAACCTGGGCCTCTGTGCTTCCTCTTCCTGAGCACTTCCTGTGACTGCTGGTGTGGTGCCAGCCAGGGATGTGCTGCTTGATTCTGTTCCCAGCTGTGTCTGCTGCCTTGAGGCTGGGGGCTGAGAGTCTAGGGTGAAGCCCAGCTTCACCCACACCCCTCTACCTAAAGGCCACCCTCTGTCCAGCTCCCGTCCAGGCTGCTGAGCCCCCTGGAAGCCCCCAGTCTGGTTGCTGTTCAGCGATCTCAGCCTCCGCCACTCTGTGGGTTTCCACATCTCCCTTCTCTCTGCGGCAGTCCATTGCTACACGAGTTAATGAAATAACAAGACACTTTACCCATCATCTCATGCAAATACCTTTGTTGCCAGCGCCAGCCTACAGCTCAGATCTCCCTGAGACCTGGCGGCCTCCTGCTCCAGGCTCTGGCCCAGCACAGGCCTGGGCACCCTCCCCAACCCCCAAACCCCCAACCGCCTGCACCAGCAATCAGTCCTGGCAGTGCTTGGGCCCAGGAAGGCACCAATCCTTGCTCCAGCCAGCTTACAGCAAAGCCCACTGTGTTCAGGTCTTTTGCATTATTTAATTTTGACATGATCACATTCAGTTTGGACTGCTATCCTGCAGATTTGGGGATGGAAGTCTCTGTTGCTCTCAGATGGGGGTCCGGCCAGGTCAGGATACGCACGCCAGGGCTTGACCCACCCCCCCACCATTCTTCAGGGCTTCATCCACATGATCCCTCCACAGGTGGCACACACAAGGCCTGCGGGCCCAGTCCGGCCCTCCACCTTGTTTTATCCAACCTGGCACCTTGATTCTACCCGGCGGCAGTGCCGAGCTCTCACTTAACTGTTAAGGAGTAGTTACATTTATACAGTCCTAAAAGTACACTCGGCCCTTTGAAGGCAACTGCGAGGCTGGTGTGGTCCCCGGTGCAAATGAGTTGGACACCCCTGTTACAGATCCTACCACTCTATTAGCTACATGTTAGCATCTCTATTTACAGATGGAGACGAGAAAAAGTGGCGTTTGCTCCAGCCACGCTGGTACGAGTGGGACCCTGTGCCCTTGCAGGGAGCCAAGGAAGGTGGGTGTGGGGGTTCAGTGGAGAGCCGCCTTGACAACCTTCCTCCAGTGACCCCACACTGCCACACACGCCTGGCCTAGTTCATGTTTAGTATCTCAAGTTTGTGCAGGGCCCCCGGAAGGTGCTGGGGTCACTCAGAGATAAGGCGGACTTCCCCTACGTGATTGTGTGAGCCTCAGACAGCAAGACAAGAGGCCCTGCCCCCAGCTGAGAGAATGGGCATGACAGTAGACAGCAGGGAGGTCTGGCCAAGGTGGGACACCTGGTGTGGGCACACGCTGGGAGGCTACGACTTGAGGACCCTTCTGATGTTACTTCACCTCTCAGCAGGTGACCTCACCCGTCCTCAGACTGGATACTGTACCCTACCTGGAGACCCCACTCAAGTCTCTCCGACTTCTTGCTGGATACCCCTCCTGGATGCTCCACGGGCCCCCTGATCCAAAGTGCCTGTGAAGAAACACGCCGTCACCCCTACCTGCTCTTATCCTCCTGGGGACCTTTGTCCTCGAAGTTTCCAGGTTTCTCACACACCCTTGGCCTGCCTCCCTCTGCCTTCTTCTGCATAGCCACCCGGCCTCAGTCTGTCTGGTCCTCCCCAGGCGTCTCTCCCGTCAGTCCTGTCTGCCCCCGTTCTCTCTGCCCTAGGGCAGCTCCACCTGCCCCCTGAACCATGGATCTTCCTGCCTCCAGTGTCTCTGCCCCGAAGCACGCCTTCCCAGGCCACAGGTTGGGCTTTCCGAATGCAAACACTGTGTCCTCCATCCTTCAGTGGCACTTGTGCCATCCTGAAGTCTGACTCCTAAGCCAGGATGTCAAAGGCCTTTCTAAGTTACCAAGTATTCCCCCAGCCCCATTTGGTTGCCAGGTGACAGTTCTCTGAATGTGCCTCCAGGTGTTCATCTGGCAAACTCCTCTTTATTGTCTGAGCCCAACTTTTAAGGGCCTCCTCTAAGGAGACTTTCCCAACAAGCTCCCCCTTCTGGGTTCAGGGTCCCTTTCCTGTGTCCCCCCTCACCCTGCCACCAGGCGTGACTCTCCTTTAGTGAACGTCCCCATGAAGTTCATGACCTGTGCATTGTTCTTCCTTTCCCGTTAGACTTTTGGGTTCCAGGATGGGTGGGGTAGGAGGGCTGGGGAGGTAGAGATAAGAGCCCAATTTTAGCTTAGCAGTCAGGTGGGCAGGTTATGAAATCTTTGCCTGAGTGAACCAAGGTTCAAATCCTGGTTCTGCCCCTTTCTAGCTGTGCAGTCTTGTATGAGGGAACTTAGTCTCTCTGTGCCCCAGCTTTCTCATCTGTGAAATGGGCAAATAACCCTATTACCCTCTCTGTGGGGCTGTTTGAGGATGAAATGAGCATTGAAGCAAATGCTCAATGAACAGTAGTTATTATCACATCCAGACCCCACGTAGGCAGCTCTTCTAAAGGTCTATTTACCCAGCAAAACGCTACTTCTGATCAGATCAGAACGGTCTCTAAGCCAGTGGTTCTGAAATTCAGGTTGAGTATCAGAATCAACCAGGATCTTATGAAAAGGCAGATTGGCCAGCCCTAGCTGTCCAGGGTGGGCCTGGGAATGAACTTTCTTGCAAATTCCCTGTATCCCATTTATATGCAGGTGGTCCGAGGCCAGACCCACACTCACGGTTCTTGCGAGGCCATAAAGGAGGCCTTTGCCATGGAAATAGGATTCCAGAGATCGGCCCCACACACCCCCATCCACTGCCCCAGCTAGGAAGATTCGGGGTGTGGCAGAGCAGTCGAGGCCCTGCCTCTGCAGCAAGGGGACCTGGGTTCTGACACTGACTTCCCTTTCCTGGGCAAGCGGCTTCCCTCCTCTGTGCCCCTTCGCCTCTCTGTGATGTGGAGATCTCCTAAGTTCCCTGCTGGGGGTGCTGCACAGGTGCTCGTTTGGAGACGCCCTCCAGAGTGAGACATAGAGAACGCTCAGCATGAAAGGGTGGCTGCTCCCCCTGGCCTGCCGCCGTTTGTCTTCTGAGGCTGCTCTCCCTGAGTGTTTTATTTTCTGGTGATGGATTCCAGCTCATGTTCGGGGCCAGCACCTGCATACAAATGCCAAGAGGACAGGCAGCCCCCGGGATCTGTCCTCGGCTGCTCTCCACCAAGCACCAGGCTGTGAGTTCCCAACAGGCCCGGAAGTCCCAGGGCCTCCTGCGAGGCTGGGACCACCATGCCCTGTCGTGGCCGGAAGCAGCCAGGCGGCTGGTCCCTTTGAGATCAGGCATCCCTGTGAGACAGTAGCCACTGGGAGGTCTTTCAGGGGACTTGGGAGCTGCTGGGACAATCGGTTGCTGTTTGGGGGAGAGAGGTTGGCAGGGCCTTGCCCCTCGGCACTGAGCCCCTTCCAAGCCTCTGCCAAGCCTGGGTCTGGTTTCCCACTGCCTGCCAGTTCCTGGGCGCTTAGGGAGGGGCCAGGGCCATTCACTGCCCCGCCCTCCAGAGCCTTAGCTGTGGCCAAGAAGGAGGCCTGAGCAGGTTTGCAGAGCAGCGTGCACGCTCTGCCTAAGTCTTGCCATCTGCCAGGCTAAGGGCAGAACGCTTCGAGCCAGCCCCCACCACAGACGCCTCCACTGGCCTGCCAGGGAACTGCATAGCCCCGGGGATGCAGAGGCCTGTGTGCCTGAGTGGCCCTAGTCAAGTGCCTTGGCTGAGAAAACAAAACAAAGCCTCAGCCCTGGGCAAACTCTGTTCCTGCTCAGGGAGATGGCAGTACAAGCTGGAGGTAGTGCCAGGAAGCAAAATGAAGCAGCACAAGGGGACACAGGTGATGGTGCAGGCCCTGGCTGTGCTGGGATAATGATCTCTTTGAAAAAGTGATATCTGAGCAGAGGCCCCAAGGGTGCAGTGAAGGGAGAGAGACATGTGGGCGTCTGGAGGAAAAGGGTTCAGTGGAGGGAACAGCTTGTGCAAAGCCGCTGAGCAGGGACAGGACTGGCGTGTCTGAGGACAGCCTGGGGGCCAGTGTGGTGGGCATGGAGGAGTGGAGAGGGAGGGGGAAGGCCAGAAGGCCAGAGGGGTGAAGCTCCTCACAACCCACCATCATCCCTGTCTTATCGACAGGGACTGAGCTCAGAGAGGTTATACAACTTGCTTGAGGCCACACAGCTGATCAACGGAGGCACCTGGTGTGACACCCCCTCATTCTGATGCCAGAGCCTCTCGTCACTATGAAACCGTGAGGCTCTGTTACGAAGTACAGGTGGCACCCCATGACGGGTGCTCTGGGTGCTGACTGTCCATTTTCATTTCACATCCAGTGGGGCTGTGTGCTGGGCACCCACGAGCTGAGCCATCTCGGGGAACTGTCCTGGAGATCTGGAGGCTGGCTCTGCACTCACTAAGCACTGGGCGTCTCTGGGCCTTGCCTTGCTCACCTGAGACCTGGAGCCAATTCTCTCTGCCTCAGAGGCCAGGCAAGAACTCAGAACATGGTGGGTGATCAGAAGACATTTACCTCCTCCCCTCCCAGGCCTCCAAATCTGTGACCCTCACACCTCAGAGCAGCCTTCCCTGGGCACATGTCCTGGTGGTCTGCAGGCCGGGGGGCTGAACCAGCCTCCCCAGGGGGTCCTGATGCAAGGGGCTGGAGGAGCCCCTCCTGGGGCAAAGCTGCTACAAAACCTTGTACAAATGGGAGAAAGTAGCAGCCCCCTCCTGTCCCCTCCCAGGGCTCTCTCTGCTTTTCCTCCATGGCATCCATCATGCTTATAATTACTTGTTCAGCATCTGTCTGCTTCTCTGGGCTGTGCGCTCGCGTTCTCGTCTGGCCTTGTTCATGGCTGGGTCCCCAGCACCAAGCAGCCTGCCTGGGGTGTAATAAGTGCTTGTTGGGAAAACAAACAAACAGACACCCGGCTGGCTGAATGACTGCGTGGCTTCTCTTTGCAGCAGCTGGCCTCAGTGTTCCCGCCTCCGAGGCAGGGGTTCTAACCCGGGCTCTGCAGCCACACACTCCTCGCGTGATCTTGGGCAAGTCACAGTGTCCTCTGGGGAATCTGATTGATTAGTGAGGAGGGGTGGGGCTTGGGCGATGCCAGAGAGTTCTGGGGAACATGTGGGAGCAGATTCCAGGGAGAGGAAACTGCATGAGCAAAGACAGGAGACAGGAAAGGGCACAGCCAGACAGTCACGGGACCACAGCTCACCCTTCACTGTGGTGTGTGTGGGAGGGTGCCAGTGTCTCGGGGTGTGCGAGTGTGTGTTTGGGAGTGTGCATGAGTGCAGTGCGTGTCTCGGTGAATGAAGAAGCTAAGGCACGGGGAAGGTCTTTGCCTGACACCCCTCAAGGGGTGGGTGGCAGGCAGTTTTCACCCCCTTGTGAGAACCAAATGGAGAGACGATGCTGTGGAGCAGGGGGCAGGGCAAGCCTTTTGGGGAGCCTTTCAGGCCAGTGCTAGGGGCCTCAAAAGTCAGGCTGATGAGCCCAGATTTAGGTCTAAAGACGCGAGGAGCTCAGAGAAGTTCTCTGTTTGCTGGCTCTGTGGTGACAGCTGCGGCTGGAGTGACAGCCAGACCTCTGCTCACTTCTCCTTCCCTTCCTCACAGAGGAACCTCAGCGCAGGATGTCTCAGTGGGGTCAGGGGCTGTTTGGGCAGCTTAGCTCAGTGGCTGGTATGTGTGTGTGTTTGTGGGTGACTCAGAGTGGACCCCACGCCTCTTCAAGAAGGAATTCTATCATGGAAATCGTTTGGTGGCCTTCAGGTGGCACAGGGTCGCACAGCAAGCTGGCACTAGAATATTTTGAGCTCACAGTAATGAAAGCAAATGGCAATTTGCCGTGTCTTCAGGCTTGAAAGCCTCAGCGCGGCGTTCAGTCATTGGCGGCCGTTATTACCCACTGCTAATGGGGGCCTCTGCTCCCAGGCTGGTGAGGGAGAGAGGGCTCAGAGAGGTTAAGTGACTTGCCCAGCATCACAGGGCGGTAATAGGAGGGCAAAGTTTAAGGCGCAGAGTTTGGCCTCTCCCCCTCCCCCAAGGCCAGCCTGCTCCCCAGAATGGATCAGCTCTGAGCGGTTCCTAAGCGCTGGTTTCCATAGCAGCAGGGCCATTCCTGCACAGCGGATCCCTGTCTTCTCTGGGCTTTGCTACCGTGGGGCTGCAGGTGTGGGAGATGCTCTGACTAGGGGGACAGCTGGGGTGCGGGGCCAGGAGGAGCTGACAGGCTGTGTGGTTCACCTCGGGGCCCTCGGCCCTACCAAAGGGCCACTGGTTTTCAATGCTTCTGACTCTGGGGTTGGGTTCACTTTCAGGTGGAGGGTGGGGAGAGCAGTGAGGAAAAGAAACAAGAAAACACCAGCAGCAGAGAAGGGGGGAGGCAGAGACAAACCATACAAAACCCCAGACAGAAAAACAAAAATGAAGGCACCAGCGCTGTTTCCAGACAAATCATTTCACTTCATCTTTACAGCCCTGAATGTGGGTTCTGTGCTCCCATTTTACAGATGCGGAAACTGAGGGCAATGCCACGATTCTCCAAGTTTAGTGTAAGAGCCAGTGCATCTCACCTGGGGGGGTAGGGAAAGGGTGCTGGTTAAAGGGCAGCTGCCCTGACCCTCCCCTGACCCTCCCCTGCACCTGTGGGATCAGGGTCTCTGGAGTGGGGCCCAGAATCTGCACTTGGTGAACTCCCCAGGAGGATTTTCTAGAGAGCGAAGTCTGAGGGTGTCCACTGTCAGGACGGCTGCTCTGCCCTCTGCTCAAGTGCGTGCGGCACCTGAATGCAGAGCCAGGATTTAGGACCCAGAAGGGAGCAAGAAAGAGGGGAAAGTGACAAAGAGAAGCTTTTCAAAGCAAGACAGATATGCCTCAGAAGAGAAGGCAGAGAGCAAGAGAGAGGAACGGCAGAAGGAGACACACGGGGAAGTCCACAGAACTAAGAGAAGAGGCAGCCTGGTAGGACCAGAGGGAGCATCACTATGACTGCCTGTCCCTCTACCACAACCCCTCACTGGCGCTCACAACAGCCTGATGACATGGGTCCTGTGCTCCCATTTTCTGGGTGAGGAAACTGAGGCATGGAGAACGAAGGGGCAAAGCCAGGCTTTGAGTCCTGGTGCCTGGCTTTGGGAGAGGTCACAGCTCTCACCAGCAGGCTGGGCTGCCTCTGAAGTGAAAAGCTACTGTGAAGAGAGGAGATCCCAGGCAGAGAGCCAGGCTTCAGCTCCAAGCAGAGGTCCCCAACAGCTCAGGCCGGGGTCTGGGCTCCACCCTGAGTCCTGGAGGCCCAGGTGGCGGGGAGCCGCAGCCTGGTGGCCCGTCTGCTTCTACTCCCCCACCAGGCAGACAGAACAGGGGCTCAGACCTGGGTCCAGATTTAGGCTCCATTGCTTACTTTCTGTGTGACTCTGGGCAAGCTACTTAGCTTTTCTGAGCCTCCGTTTCTCTCCCCCTGTAAATTGGGGACACTAGGAAGACTCATCTCAGCAAGAAGTGCACAGAACAGTAACTGGTGCTAGCAAGTGCTTAGTAACAGCTGTTAGGAAGCACTTAGAAGCCCAGGGGTCACACAGAAGCCCTCAAGAATGGGGGGTTTCTTGGGGCACTCTTTGCCTTAAACTGGGGTGAGGGAGGGGGAGAAGCTTCCCAGGGAGTCCTGCCCTTCTCTGAGCCCTGGGCAAACGAAACACAGAATCACTGGTGGAGCAGAAGCCATGGCCCCACTTGTGCCCCCACCTGCTGCCACGGGCCCCTGCCCTGAGGGCCCAGCAGGTCTTACTGGGAGCCCTCCACCTGCTACTTGCCAGAGCTCACACCCAAGTCAGCTCTGTGGACACCGCCATGGCTCCATGGGCACTGCTGTGTCCGCCGGGCCCCCGCAGGCATCCTTCAGGTGTCTGAGTGAGGACCCAGCTGAGGCATGGGAGTCTAGGGACACCCCGTCCACCTGCTAAGAACGAGTGCTCCCATTTTACAGATGAGGGGACAGAGAGAGGCTCAGAGAAGTAGAATGACTCACCCCAGGTCACACACAACCAGGAGGCAATACAAGCAGGATACACACCTGCCTCTATTCACGTTCTGTTGCCCCCAACAAGCATTTATTCAGCCCTTGCTGTACACCAGCCATTGGTGGTATAGTCATTACCTACAGCCCTCTTACAGGTTGGGGGCCAGCCGAGGGAGCAGGAGGTCCTGCCCACGGGGTGGGTGTTCTGGTAGCAGCTGGCATTCACAGAATATGCCAGGCACACTCCCAAGGATGTTTCCTGAGCAGACTCGTTACCCCTGTCCACAGGTGGGTGGTGATGAGCCGTCAACCTTGGTCCAGCGCCTGTTCTGAAACAAGGATGGTCTTGAGTTGACTGGGAAGTGGGGTGGGGCGGTCAGGGAACAAGCCTGTGGCCCCTGAGTCTTTCTCCAGTGGTGGTGGGCAGTGCGAGTCCCTCGTCTCTCCTTCTGTGACAGTGCGGCCCAGCTAGAGCTCTGATGTCCGTTAGCTCCGTGATGACACTGCGCAGCATTTTACACGATCGGATCGTGGGACGCCACTCACTGTGTGAGGGGGAGCCTGCTATCATCACCCCCATTTTATAGACGAATAACTTGAGGCACAAGGACTCTAAGCTGGGAGGCTTTGAACCTGGTACTTGGGTGCCAAGGCCGTCCATTGATCCTGCTTCTTTGTTCTCTGGGAAGGGAGGGGTAAGGGGCAGTTAAGGCTCTGGGCTGACTCCCCAGTGGCAGTGGGATACGGACTAGACCAGGAGACCAGCAGGAGTCAAGATGGAGACCTGGGGGGAGGGAACGGCGACCAAAGCCCGGGGTCTGGGAGTGGGGGGGCACCAGCTGGAAGGAAGGCAGCGTGAGCAGAGGGTGTCTGCCAAGGCGGCAGGGCCCGTGAGCCCCTCCGAGTGTTCCGCAGACTGGAGGAGATAGCGATCTCATCTTGTCACTGGGTCACCCTCTGTCGGGAGAATGAAAGCGAGGCTGTGCCCTCCTCTGCTCAGAACACTCCTGTGGCTCTCTGGTGTTTGCAGAGAAAAGCCAAAGCCCTTACAGTGGCCCATGAGGCCCTGCCCGGCGGACCCTACTGCTCCCCGGACCTATCGCAGCCAGTTTCCCCTCCCTCGCTCGCGTCCTGGAACGTGCAGGGCACTCTTGTGGTGGCCCTTCTGCCTGCAATGCTCTTCTCTGCAACCTCTATGCAGCTCCTCACCTTTTTTAGGGAAGCCTTTCCCTGCCCACTCGATTTTAAGTTGTGCCGTCCCCCGCTTACTCCCTATTCCCCTTTCTTGATTTACTTATTCCTTTTTCACGGCACTTGTCAACATCCGAGAGGAGACACTATGTATTTTACTCATTTGTTTAGTGTATGGCTGTCCCTGTGATGTCAGCTCCCCCAGGACTGGGATCTTGTCTATTTTGTGCACTGTTGCATCCCCAGAGCCTAGCACGGTTCCTGGCACATAGCAGGTGCTCAATAAAAGCAATTGTTGAATGAATACAAATATAAACAATGATCTCATTTCATCATCATCATCCCTCTGCAAGTCATTTTCTCTGTTTTGCTGACAGGATGTTGAGGCTCAGAGAAGGAAATGGGCTTACCCAAGGCCACACAGCAAATTAAGAGCATCGGAGCTGCTCAGCTTCCCTGCAGGAAGGGAGGACTCACTGCCCAGCTGTGGGGCCATAGTAAGGGGGGTCCCAAGGATCCAATCATGTAAAGTGCAGCATAGTGCAGTCTCAGGGCTAAGGAGCGTCGGAGCTTTAGCTGCTCTGCATGCCCACAAGAGTAAGGACGCTGAGCACATTGCCCACCACCCGCTGGAGAAAGGCCCTGTGGCCACAAGAGCGTCACACCTCAGCTTTGCATTTACTCACTTAATCTTCCCAACAACCCTCTACTGTGGCTGCTGCTATCATCCCGCTTTCGTTTTTTAAAAAAGATTTTATTTATTTATTCATTCTCAGAGAGAGGGCAAGGGAGGGAGAAAGAAAGAGAGAGAAACATCGATGTGACAGAGAAACATCAGTCAGTTGCCCCTTGTGTGCCCTCCGACAGGGGACCAAACCCGCAATCCAGGCAAGCCCCCTGACTGAGAAGGAAGCTAGCGACCTTTCGCCTTGTGGGGCGACACCCAACCACTGAACCGCACAAATAGAGCTGTTGTCCCACTTTATCAATGAGAAAACTGAGGCTCAGATGAGCTAAGTACATAGTCCAAAGACTCATAGCTAATAATTATCCAGAGCCAGGACTTGGCTAAAGCAACGGATTACTGCATATGCTGCTTGGACAACCCCGCCCCCCCCCAAGCCCAGGTGTGCCGTGTGGACATTAACCTAGAAGTCGTGGACTAAATACCTGAGGCCTGTCTCCAGCAAACAGAACTGGCTGCAAGGAGTAACCTTTCCAGCGATGAGATTTCAAACTGTGGAAGAGAAGTTCTACCCCAGACGCTTACCAGCATCCCACACTCACCCCCCAACCTGAGGCCAGGGGAAAGGTCTACTTCTACAGCAGAAGCCTTTGGAATGTGATTTCCTGAGGTGTTGTCACCTCTCCCCCATCAACACCCAAACCCTCTGGGGAAGGCCTCCCTTTGAGAAACACTCCCCTCCCCGCCCCCCCGAACTGGAACGGACTATGCATGGGCTCTGCCTACCCTGTGGAGTTTGGGGCCAGCCAGGGACCAGAGAGAACTGACTCCGGAGAACTTTACTCTGGGCTAAAATCTGCCTTCCCTCTGACAGCCCGCCCTAGCCCTCAGGTGTCTTCATTTAGCTCCTTTTTATTCTGCGGCTATTTGCTGAGGACCTACTGTGTGCCATGCAGCATCACAGTCAGAACCTCACTTAAGCCTCACAACAATTTCATCCATCTGGCCATTTTGCAAAGGCAATGAATTAATATGTTTTGAGCACTTCCTATGTTCCTGGCATTAAACTAGACACCAGGGACGCCATATAGAAGAAGAAGACAGATAAAGACGGGACCTTATGGTCCAGGTGAAGAAGATGGACAGACGAGAAAAGAGGCAATTGTGGGCAGAGTTGAACAAAGAGAAGTGCGGGGGTCTCTGCAAGCACAGGGGGGCTCTGCGAGCACAGAAGAGGAGCTCGGTATATGCCTGTGCTTCAGTGAAAAGCCCTGAGATTCCTGTGGGATTGTAGCTCTTGGGTGGCCCTCCAAAGTGCCACCTGATTGTGCGGGGCAGGCACATTGCCATAACAAACACGCCCTGAATCTCAGAGGCTCAGCACAATCACATGTATTTGTCACTGTCCTACATGGGGCAACGTCTCATGGTCATTCAGAGATCCAGGCCCTTCTATCTAGTGGCTCTGACATCCTTTAGGGCCTGGGTTATTTTCTGGACCTTGGGCATCCCCCTGCAGAGTGGAGGGAAGGGTGAGGCATGGAGGACCATGGGGGAGGTCTCACAGGCTTGGAAGGGACTTGGAGCCAATTCGCCTGGTGTATTAGGGACACAGATGTGATATAAGAGAGAGAAAGGGAGTGGTGTAAGCCCCCAGAAATTCCTCCAGATATTTTCTATGGGGGAGAGACGGGTTTTTTACATTTTATTTATTTATTTTTATTATTTTATTTATGTATTTACTTATTTATTTTTAGAGCAAGGGGAAGAGAGGGAGAGAACATTGATGTGAGAGAGAAAGATTGATCGGTTGCATCTTGTACTTGCCCTAACTGGGGCTGAACCCGCAGCCCGAGCACGTGCCCTGGCTGGGAATCTAACCAGTGACCTTTGCTTTGTGGGACGACACCCAACCAGCTGGGCCACAACCGGTCAGGGTGGGAGAGATGGTTTTCCTAAACAATGAGGGTGCTTGGGAGGGGATGAGAATTGGGGTGGCCGCACACTCTAACTCGTAGTGGTCTACTCCAGTATGCTAGTCGGGGTGCCTTTGGCTCCAATGAGCAAAAACCCAACTCGGACTCACTTAAGAAATAAAGGGTGTGTGTTGGTTCCGGTCAGGGAAGGCAAGTTCAGGAAAGGCTCAACAGAGGGACTAAACAAAGTCATCCTTTTTTCTTGGCTTGATGCTAAAAACCGGCCCTCAGCACATAGTAAGGAAGATGGTCACCAACAGGCAAACCCAGATCCAAGTATCCCAAGACCAGCAAGCCAGGCAGGAGAGAAGGCTTCTTTCTCCTCCAAATCATACATCCATATACATGTCCTTACACCAATCTGAGAAAATTACTTTGGTTCTTGTCTGGGTGGTCTTGATGGAAGCCTCGTGAAGCTCACACGGTGTTGGGGAGGGGCCATTTCACAAAACGGGACTCACATAATACCATCACGTCCACCACAGGGGACCTTACTAGAATGTTCCAAGAGCGTTGGGGCCTCTCACACTGTTCTAGATGTCAAAGGAGATAGGAAACATGAGAAAAATTTGTGGTCAATATCTGTATCAGTAGCCAATTTCTGGGATCGAGGTAGGACCTTGTGATTATACGGTGTCAACATATTTTTTTCCTCCCCCACTGCAGTTCAGAAACAGTCGAAGGAGCTCGAAGAGCCAAGAGATAAAGAACAAATGTGACGTAGAGACAAAGCCGTGTAGAAAATGCAGGGCTGGGTCCGGCCCTCAGGCCTGGGGAGGCTTTCCTCTCCGGGGACAGGTGTGTGGGCCAGCCCCGACCACTGTCCTCAGGCCCCAGGGGCAGAGCAGTCCTCACAGGCAGGCCACAGGGAACTCAGCTCCCCTCTCCACTCACAGACCTGTCAGTCCAGATCGCTGCTCTGATGCATGCCCCCCCCCTTCCCAACAGTGATGCCCTGGGACCCTGGGAAGTACCAACGAGCACCCTCTAATGGGGGGAGCTTTGGCTTCCTGGGAAAGCAGGAGGAATCTGTGAGAAGCAGGGAGTTGGAGAAAGAAGTATACTTGTTTCCCTTTGTTTTTCTGGAAAATGACTCTTCAAATAATACAATCTACTATGAAATTTCAAAAGAAAAAAAGACAAAAGAAAATTGTTAAAACACAAGCCACCTTTAATTCCACCATCTAGTGTTAACTATCATTACATGTTGGTATATATCCCTCGGGCCTTCGAGAGTGTGTTTAAACGAAATTAGAAGCATGCTTTATGCACAATCTCTATTCTGCTCTCTTTAACATGCTGGAGAAAGCACTTCAGCATGCCCACAGGCTGCGGGCGGCACAAGGGCAGAGTCAGGGGCTGTGTCTGATGGCCACTCTGTCCTTGGGGCCTAGAATGGGTGCCATGCTCAAAAAATATTGTCGAAAATAACAGCGATCACAGGTAAAATATTTGCTAGGTGACTTTTAGGCTGCAGGTGAGTGCATCTTCTAATTACACCCTCAGACGAAGCTATGCAGTAGGCACTTCTGTGAGCCACATCTTACTGCAGATGAGGAAACTGCGACCGAGGTGGGGAAGTCACTTGCCCAAGGTCACAGCTCTGGCTGCACCTGTGCATGAACACAGCCTTGTGTGTGCATTTTCCCACTTGGCACGTTTTCTTACTATCCTGCTTGGAATCAGGAGCTGAGGGGGCAACTCTCTTCCATAAGACAGGGCTCCTCATTTGAAAAGAAGTTCTGGCCTACCCCGTGGGGGGCCCTGAGGGCTGTGCTGGGGTCTGCCAGCATTTGGTCAGTGCCCATTTGACCAGTCTTAGCCAGCCTGGATCCACCCTTATTTGGGTCCTATCACCCTCTCCCCTGTACCAGGCTGCATGTGCCAGTGAGTCGGCCCGTCCTCCCAGATGCCAGGGTCTTCCATTACGTCTGCTCACTATCTTCTAGAACTTCACTGGGCAGATGCTGTTGAACAGCCACTCACATCCCTGTGGCCTTCTTTTTCCTATTTCAGGGCACACTGGCCCTGCATCCAGCTGCCAACTCACAAGTCTGCACGGAGACATTCTCCGGCCATCAGAGCCTACTCTGCTCCCAAGCCTGCATGGTAGGTCAGAAGGGCCAGGGAAGCGGTCCTCAGCCAATCACTATAGAAATTGGCACATAAACTCCTGAGCTCCCTTGCCCTCAGGGGGTACAACTCTGGTACACCCTCCCTAAACTCCTCAGCAGGGCTCAGCTTCAAAGGTAGCTTGATGATAACCACCCATCGGCTTCCTTCCCTTCCCTGTCTCACTCCCCGCTACCCCCCGCACCACCCCCCCCCTACCCCCCCACCCCCGCCCATGCCAGCGCTTCTTGGGTTTGCCTCCTACAGAAGCTTGAATCCTTGGCTCACGGTCTGTTTCTTAGGGAACCCAAACCAAGACTCCCCGCTGCCATCGCCTGCTTCAGGCCTCTCCCACCTGCAGGCTGAGGCTCCACTCTCCCTTCCAATCCATCCCCCACGCTTGTCCCCAGAGTCATTTTTAAAATGTTTTGTCCACTCTGTGGCTTTGCTGATGTTCTCTTGCCTTCAGAGTCCTCAGCGTAGGGTTCGGGCTCTGTGCGGCTCTGCTTCACTGACCTCTCCCCAGCACCCCACCGAGGCACAACACTCGCCCTGTGCTGGGCCCTACTAACCCACCTCTTGTGTTTCTGCCTTTGCACTTGCTGTTCCCCCTGCCTGGCACATCCTTTACTATCTTGATCCCTCAAAAAACTTCTACTCATTCAGCAAGACCCACCTCAGGAGTCACCTCCTCTCTGAAGCCTTCCTAGACTGCTCTAGCTTTGACAACCCTTCCCTTCTTTTATGTTCCATTTGTACATTACTCAACCCTTTTATACAAGGCTTGTCTTATCTTATTATAGTGATTTATTTATACCTCTTTCCCATAGGGCTATGGACTCATTGAAAGTTGGCTCAGGCCTCCTCGGCTCTCAGCCCAATGCCCAGCACTGTCCCGGGGATAAATTAGGCTTCTAATGCATACAGGTGCCCCTTGCTAGCCAAACTCTTGCTCCTATCTGTTCAAAACTTAGGAACCAAATCGATAAAAATAACCTGAAGTCCCTCACAACTCTGAACCCACTCTGCAACCCTGCACCATGAATTTAGGAGTGGCGTGCATTCGGGTGGCAGGAGATACTTGTGTATGAATGAATTAATTACTTAATGAATGAGGGAGTTCAAAGCTGAGAACGTGCGTCAACTCTGGGCACAAACCTGCGGGAAGTTGGAAGAGAGAAGGCAAGGAGGGAACATGGAGATGCCGAGCCAGAGCCAAGAAAGTTGTTTTGCTTTGGAATATATTATTTTTGCAGGTTGCTATAGTTACCGCTGTGAAATTAAAAATTAAAACCTTGTGAAAGAGAGAGGGTTGACTGAGATGAGGCAGTTCCTTGACAGGCTGAGTTATTTATCTTTTCTCCCTGTAACATCTGGTTATGTGTTTGCAAATTTATTTTTAATTCGGAGCTCTAGAAAGGATTTCGCGGTGGTGCGAGGGTGCCCGGTTGATCGGCTCAGGAGGGGAAGGTGAAGCGGGTGGTATCCCGGGGTTGCTGGTGACTGCAACTTGTCCCCTGGCCCTTGTTCCCTGCTTCTGAAACAACCTCTAGGAAATAGGGGTGGCTCCAAGGCGTTTTGGACCCCCTGCCAATCAAAAGGCAGCCGTAACCATGGTTCCCAGATGCAGAGCCAGGATGAGAGCTGCTCTCTCCCTTCAGTGGTTCTCTAGCACGAGGACAAGCACAGCGGAGGGAGGAGGGAGACGGGGAGTTTTCCTCTCTCCAGTCTGTCTCTGAACCTGTGTGGCCCTCTGAACCTGTGTCTCCTGGGATCTTCCCGGACTCTTTATCTGACACCCGGGAAGGCAATGCGTAGGTTCATGGAGATAACACAGGCTGGAGAGAGGGTGTGGAATCTGGGTCCAGTGCAGCCATTGCTGGCTGTGTGATCTTGGGAAACCCACTTCCTTCTCTGGTTCCTGTTTTCCCAACTCTTCAGAGAGGGGTGAGAGTCTGGGAAAACCCCTCTGTCCCCTATTCTAGGAGTCGAAGTGAGCCTAAGGGAGTTGCCAGCAATCCTTGGTGCCTACGTTTATGCTTCTGCCTGGCTTCCCCTCACGGCAGGCTGGGAATGCAGTGCAGCCTGCCCTCTGGGCTTCCTTTCCTTGCCAACCTTTCTGGCCTCAGAGCTTTGCATCTACTGTTCCCTCTGCCTGGAACGCTCTTTCCCCAGCAGTTCACGGGGCTCCCTTTCCCACCCCCTCCACTCACCTGGGTCTCTGCTCTCATGTCATCTCCTCATCAAAGCCGATCTGAAAAGACCTTCCTGCCTTGCTCTCTTCTAGCCCTCATTATACCTTGGGGGATAGTAAACTTTCTGTCTGTCTTCCCTTCTAGGATGGAAACTCCACAAGGGCAGGGACTTCATCTGTCTTGGTCACAGGAGGTCCTTGCACATGTGAGCACTTAGTAAGTGTTTGTCTAGTAAAGGAGTGAACGAATGCATGAGTAGACGAAGAAATCATTTATTGAATCCTGCTGAATGCTAGGCTAGGTTAAGACGAGTTAGGAGAGGTTAGGATTCAGGGGTAATGAATGCGACACACTCACAGGCCACAAGAAATGAATGTCAAAGGCAACTCTGAAGGAGGAAATAAATTCCCTCCAAGTGGCTGGCATGCGTGTTTGTGCGTGTGTGTCTCGGGGGGATTCTTATCTGCTGTGGTTGAAATGATTATACAGAATGGATGATAGAAAATAATTGTAGGTACCAAGCCTAAACTCTCTTGTAATAACAAAAGCAATAATAACAACTGTGTGTCGAGTGCTTATTACATAAAGGACACAATGCTTTGGATACATTAACTCTGGTTTTTACAAAAGCCCCACTGTGAGAGCAGGGACTTGTCCATTATTTCCACGCTGGGCCCTGAGTTTCTGGTGCAGATTAAGGGCCCAATACACACTTGTGGGATGAATGAATCTCCAGTGTGTATTCAAGATGCCTGACCAGAAAGATCGAATGATTTGTTCAAGGACAGAGACCTAGCAGGTGACAAAGCCAAGATTTAAAACAGGTCCATTTGACTCTGCCAATGTTGAAAAGAGAGACCTTCCTGTCTGGTGGCTTCTCTGAGTCACCGCCTCTCACCAGGAAGAAATGACTGCCCCACCCCTCAACCCCTGCCTAGCACCCTGCTTAGCTCTAGGTCTGAACAACCTTGGGGGGAATGGGATGGAAATCAGGCCAAGAGGTTTCAACCATCAAAACTGCAAACCCAGCCTGGGACCTGGCGTCACTGAAGCATCCTGGCTCATTGTCACCTGCCGCTGTGGTGACAGGACCCGTGTGGGAGGACCAGGGAACATTTTGTGGGCAGGCAGATCCCAAACTTCTCGACAGGTCTGGACTCATTACCCAGGCTGCCTCATGGGTGAGCTCCAAAGAGCATGGCTGAAGCTCTGGTCTGTGTGGTCAGCGGGGGTGAATAAAGGACCACTGGGTGCCAGCAGCTTGACGAGGGTGCTGTTGTGTAGCTGGCAAAACTGCGCCCCAGCCCGACTCTGTTTTGGGGCTGAGGCTATTGTTTCCGAAGAGTGTTTCATGGTGTCCAGAGCAACAGACCCCTACAGCAGAGGGGCCTGACTAGATGGTTCTAGGAGACAGAGGGTGTGCCTCAGGGAGCCAGACCTACCTCGTTTCAAGGCTTCCTGGACGTGGCTGGCAGCCTTGGGAAGATCCCTTCTTAGTTCCTGTTTGGTGCCTTTGCTTCTGTAAAACGGGAAAATGGCGCCTACCTTGCAGGGTGACGGCAGATAAAGTGATGTAAACCGTGAAGCGGTGGTATTAAGAGGAATCATCACTCACTCGTTTACTGCTTGCCTCTGACCTCAGGGACTGTGCTGGCTTTGTTCTTCCGTGAGCACCTGGAACTTGGCATGCTCTCAATAAATATTTGTTTAACAGTCAAGTGAATGACAGGTTCGCCTGGTAATTGTGGGTCATATCAAACGTGGTGCCTGGGCGTCTAATTTGTTGGATACTTAGAACCCGGAATTTTCATAGTGGGCGAGTTCAGGGTAAGACCCCTCCCCGCCCCCGCCATTCAATCCTTACTGTTCTCAGATGGGTTCAGATTGGTTGGCCTGATGGCTGGTGACAATGTGGCCCAAGGGGCAATTGCCCAGTAGCCTTTTCTGAGACCTGATCCAGGCAGAGGTCTGATGCTAGCGCACTGGGGGAGAGATAGGAAGGGAGAGAGTGCGGCCCCTGGCACAGTGTGATTCTGCACAGGGAGCAGGCCGTCCTTGGGCCTCAGCTGGCTCCCATTATTAGGAGGGATAGAAATACACTCAGCTACAAATAACAGAAACCTTACTACTGAGGCATAGCCTGCTTGGTGCTTATTGTCCTATGAAATCCAGGGTAGGCAGGTCACCAGGTCCAACATGGCTCTCACTGATGCCATTTAGGGACCCAGGTTCTGCTTGCCAATATATTTGCCATCTTTAGCAATTAGCCTTTTGTTCTCATTCCAGGTGCTTCATGGTTCCAAAATAGTTGCCAGTTCTCAGGCATTGCATCTTTGTTTCATGTAGGAGGAAGGGGAAAGGATTAGTGCAAAGAAAGGGGCTTTTTAATTGTAGAGGAGTTCTGGGATTTCTACCTAAATCTCATTGGCCAGATCAGTGTCACGTTCTACTCCTAACCAAAAAAGGAAGCTGGGAAAATTAATTTTTTTTTTTTTGGCTAGTGTGACAGGATCTATTGGCCACATGGAAAGCAGCTGCCCGCGCATGGTTTCAACAGCTCTATTATGGTTCCCCTAACCCTGAAGTCCCTCTGTGCTCCTGAAGTCCCTGTCATGCATGAACTTCCGGAAAGAAGGTCCTCTTCCTCTGACAGACTCGTAAGCAAGATGGGAGCTGTGTAATTCAGCCCCACCCAGTACCAGCTCTGTGACCGCAGGCAGCTTCTGTAACCTTGATGCGCCCCAGTTTCCTCTTCTGTAAAATGGGGACCATGGTCTTCCCATGGGATTGTCTCAGGAGGACTTAGAGCTGTGCTTGCCCCACAGTAAGCATGCAGAAAACTTGAAGTTATTGTGGTTGTTACACGACTGAGGTTACTAGGGTGAGGCTTCGCTACCGGTGAAAACAGTGAGGCCCTGCCCTGGGCGGCTCCATTGGTTGGAGCATCCTCCTGGGCACCAGCAGGTTGCGGTTCCATCCCCAGTCAGGGCGCAGAGCTAGGCTGTGGGTGCGATCCCCAGTAGGGCATGTACAGGAGGTAACCGATTGATGTTTCTCTCTCATATTGGTACTCCTCTCTCTCTCTCCCTCTCCCTTCCTCTCTCTTTAAAATCAATGCACACATCCTCAGGCGAGGTTTAAAAAAGACAAAAACAAACAAACACACGAGGCCCCAAATGTCTGAGGGGTGGTCTTAGGCCTGCCCGAACCTGCTGTGTAACTTGGGATAAGCTGCGGCTGGTGGCCCCTCTGTACACTGAGGGGCTGAAATCTGATGGTCTCTGCAGACCTCCCCTGAGGGGACTCAGACAGAATCCTCTCTGACATCACCCCTCAGGCGGCCTACGATCATGCCAGCCCTGCAAGTGCGTCTCATTAGAGGGGATAGCAGGGTCCTATGGGGGGCACATTGAGGCAAATTTGGGGGCTCTTCTAGGCCTGCTGATTCCAGGCCCCCTACCCCAGGCTTGGTGGTGCTGCGTGGAGCCCCTCTCTGTCTCTGGGAGGCCTCAGCTGCCGAATCCCTCCTCCAGCCTCAAGCTCCTCTCCTCTTGCCACACTTGACCTTGGCTCCCAGCACCCGCTTTCCTTCTCTAAACGTTACTTCCTCTTGCTGCCTTCCCAGCAGCAACAGCTGAGCTCTGAAGCCGGCTTCACACTGTGGGAGGAGGGGGCAATGAGGTGGCTCCTCAGGTTCCTCTGTGACTTGAGGAACTTGTTCCTTCACTGGCTGGTGACCTCGGGGAACCCCCAACTCCTCTCCAGGTCTCAGTTTCCCCAACTGTCAAATGTGGCAGCTGGATGCCATAACTCTGGGAGGCCCGAGCAGCCTGGATCCGGATGGGAGGGAGCGTGTCTGAGCCTCCGAGGCGCAGGGCCAGCGGTGGCATAGGCCGTGGTCGACCCCACAGACCTGTGATGTGGTGTCGAGGCCGCAGTGGGAAGGGGGCAGATCTGACAGAGCGGTGTTCCCAGCCCCCACCTTCTCAGATGGCAGCTTCTCTTCGATCTGCTTTTTGCACTGGCATCCACTGAAGTTTCAGCTGGGAGTTAGGACTCCCAAAGTTACAGGGAAAAGTTTGAAAGTAAGAGCTAAGACTTTACAGACTGACGTGCCAGGCACTCTGATAAACGCTTCACACATATCGACTTGTGTAACCTTGAGCAAGGCCATGAGGTAGGTCCTATGACTAAGTCTGTTGTAAAGGCAAGGACAGGGAGCAAAGAAAAGGCTTAGGACCTTGCCCAAGGTCACACAGCCAAGAAAGTAGGATTTGAACCCCGGCAGCCTGGCCGCTCACTGAGGTTTTCTCCCAGACAGCCCCTGATTTAGCTCATTCTTTCTGTCTCCCCATCTGGTGTTGGAATCCCCACTACAACACTCTCCCAGCTTTATTGTCTGGCATGAGCTTACACCCCTGCAGGGATGGGAAGCTTACCACCTCTCTGGGGATCTGTGGTCAGCTCTACAGTTTTGAAAATTCTTCCCCAAGTTTGTGGACTCCTTAAGAAGTCCACAGGGCTCAAAATGGTTTCCTGGGAAACACGGCAGCCTGCTCAGCCTGCAGGGACCTGGTGTAGTCGGGCTTACAGATGGAGAAATTTAGAAAACACCCACAAGCCTCGTGTTTGAGGGCCCCAGGAGGAGACATGGGGTGGGCATCGGAGTGGCGGCTCAGCGCGTGCGCCCAGCAGTCCCGTCCAAGGTGCACTTTAATCTTCTATGAAGCAGCACTTACAGGACCACCGCCTTCCCAGGGTTGGTGTGAGGATTCAATGGGAGAATCCACATCGAGCACTCGGAGCGTAGGTAGTATTAAAACAATGTGATATCATCACCATCATCACTTGTGAAGTCTATCTTCTTGCTCTGGAGTTTAGGAATCATAGAACTAGGCACTTGATTTGTGAGTCCAAACTGTCCTCTTTAGGAGGGACAAGAAACAGGGTCCCAAAGAAGGGTAGGGTCTTACTTGAAGCTCAAGGCTAGTCAGTGGCACAAAAGATTCGAGTTCCAAGGTGCAGAGTGAGAGGAATTGGTCAGTCCCACTGGATATTCATGGAAATGTAAGGTCAAAGGTCAGAAGCAGGCCCAATGGGGGAGGCTGGCTCATGGGTACTTGGTTCTGGGAGGAGCAGAGAATTACCTTTAGGGACACAGCATAGGTGGGATGACCAGGCATTCAAATCCAAACACCTAGATGTGTTGTCTGACTGGGTTTGGAGGGGAATAGCCTGGATGGGCCAATCATCATAGACCTTCTGGGATGTTTTTAGATGTTTTGAGGAGACAAGAGGCAGAACAGCGGAGTGGTCCAGTGAGGAGAGCAAGGTCTCAGGAAGTTCCAATCCCTGCCACTCCGCCAACTTGCTGTGGGAGTGACCATTCGGAGCCTTGGTTTCTTGGTCTGTTGTCAACATTCCCATCTCATGGCACACATGAGCTAATTACTAAAATTCAGCAGCGTGCCAAAAATGTGTTACATTTTGTGCTGATCTGACAAAACATAGGTATAATTTGGATTCATTTGCAACGGACGGCTATCATTGTGTTGGCTGTTGTCATATTTTTAATTTGACAGTCTCGGGGAAAAGAGGTCAATGCCCCCGACTAAATGACAGGCGTGGCGCATTTCAGAAGCTCTTGCAGCCCACCGGCGTGCCTCTCGAGGCGCACCAGTTGAAAATCGCTGAACTAGAAGATGGAGATGGGATTGTTGAAAGGATTGAATGTGACAAAGGCATCTGAGTAGCTAAAAAAGTTGCCAACCCAGAATGTCTTATGCATATTTAAAAATTAGGAGATTTGACACATTCAATCAAGCTTGCCTCTCTCTCTCCCCAAACCAGGAAGTTCCCAGCACTTCGAACTGCTGTCTCCAAAGGCCCAGCCAGGGCCTCTCTGGCCCCCTCGGCCTCGGTGGAGGGCCACGTGCTTGCTGCCTGCCAATCCACGCCATGCCTGCAGACAGGTCAGAAGGCAGCTGGTCCACCCTCCTGCCAGGAGAAGCCTGCCCCAGGCTGTGAAGGCAGCTGCCCTGCTCCAGGAGGAGAGACCCCTGGGAGAGAAAATTTTCCCTCCCCTGGAGGTGTTTGCTCAGGGCTGCTACAGGATGAATATTTCCTTTCATAATGTTGCTAATCACTTTCCCTCCAGGCAAGAATGGAGGCTCTCTCAGGCTCCTCACAGCTGAGGTGCCCTATGGGTTCTTAATCAATGTTACATGCTAATTAATAATGGATCCCCCTGTTTCAGCTCCATCACTCCTGGCTCCCCGCTCCCTCTGACAAACTGGCATCTTCTTGGCCAGATGAGGCTCAAATCAAAGGCCTGAAATTGGAGCCGAAACTTTTCCACCAGTGGCTTGTGGGAGGAGAGCCTGAACTCCTGCTGGCCCCGCGCTAGGTCTCACTTTACCCACACCATCACTCCCCTAGGCAATCACCCTGCTTTACAGATGGGGCAATAGGCTGGGGGTGTCCATGCATTCATCCTCGCGGTTCTCACATTCGTGTGATTCAGTAGGTCTTTAGTGGGACCCAGAAACGAACATTTCCAACACGTTCCTGATGCTGCTGCTGCTGCCAGTCCAGGGCCATACTCTGAGAACCCTGGATTTATTTTGCTAATACCCATGCGGGGCAATTCGCACTGTGCCAGACACAGGGAGTGCAGGCATAAATAATGCAGATGTAGCACCTGCTCTCTCTCACTGGGTGGGATCCACCTAGAGCACCATGTGGTGGGTAGGGAAGGGCGTTCTAGAATCACACATGCTTGATTCAAGACCTGGCCCTGCTGGTGACACTCCAGTTCTGGAGCCTTTACCTGAGTTTTCGGAGCTGCCGTCTCCACAGTTATCCGACGGGAGTAATTATGCTTCCTGCTTTGGGTGGTTGGTGTGGGGATTAAATGAGGACAGCGATGTAGAATTCATGCTCAGAAATGTGAGTTGTTACAGTAATGTACCATTAATGGTGATGTTATTGCTATTGTTGGGTCACTGTCCCAGGTTGTGTAACTAGGTCCTGAGGGAGCTGAGACTCATTAATTCATTTGCTCCATGTGTCTTGAACAGCAAGTATGTACCTGGTGTTAGAGACACAGGGGGGAACTCAAAAGCTAAATTCCGACTCTCACGGGGCGCACTTTCTGGGCAATAAGCACATACATATGCAAAGGTCCTGGGACGACGCTGTTTCGTTCAAAGTTGTTTTGTTATAATGTTGAGGAGAAAGATTTGATGGTCGGCCGGAATCACTGGCTGTGGAGTTTGCACGTTTTCCTCATTTCTGCGTGGGTTTTCTCCGGGTACTTGGGTTTCTTCCCACATCCCAAAAGGGTGCACATGAAGTGATTAGCCTGTGAGTAGAGAGTGAGTTTCCCAGTGCTCTCTGCAGCTTCTCTGGTGTGTGTGTGTGAGGGGTTCTGTGGTGGAAAGCTGTCCTGGGCAGGGTGGGTTCCCACCTTGTACCCTGAGCTGCTGGGACAGCCTCTGGCCTCCTGAGATTCTGACCTGGAAGAAAAGTGGATTGGAAAATTGTCATCATCTTGCATAACCCTTGGACAGGGACAGGGGATTAACCTAGGAAGGGGAGACCATGGGGGTGGGTGGAGCTGGGGAAAGGGAGAAAAAGTGGGAGCAACTGTAATAGTATACACAATAAAAATTAAAATTAAAACAAAGAATAATTATAATATAATGCCATTTAAAGTTTTAACATTGTGCCTTGGCTGGTGTGGCTCAGTGGACTGAGCACGGGCCTGTGAACCAGTGTTGCCAGTTCGATTCCCAGTCAGGGCACAAGCCTGGGTTGCGGGCCAGGTCCCCAGTAGGGGGTGTGCAAGAGGCAACCACACACTGATGTTTCTCTCCCTCGCTTTCCCAGCTCTCTAAAAATAAGTACATAAAATCTCCAAAAAAAATGAAGTTTTAACATTGCAACTAACGTTGTTTCTTTGTAGCTTTTAAAAAACTATTTATTACTCCCTTCTACTCGTTGAAGAACACAGTGTTTATGTTGCTTTGCAAATAACTACTTAAGAAACTTAAAAAAAATCATCTGACTTGTTTTTATTAATCTGTCTTAGGTGTCTGTATAGCTCACGTTTATTTCAGTATTTAACATTAGAAGTCTGTTGAGTCTTTATTTAGAAGTTCAGTGATGCCTTTGTGACCAGAAATATGCTGGAGGAACTTAACTCTTGTTTTTATTGATCAGCCCAGGGTAAAATCGGTTTCATTATACGTCATTTTGCGACAAGTCACAGTTTGCAAGAGCCTATCAACAACATTAAGCAAGGACTTACTGTGTAATAAGTCAGAGAGGTGATGAGTGCTATGAAGAGAAGTCAAGGATGGTGGGTAGGGATGCTGGGGCTGGGAGGTATCAGACTCTTTTAGATAGAGCAGTCAGCTGAGGCGCTTCTGATAAGGTGACTTTGGAGCGGAAAGCTGCCTGGGGAGTTAGAGAGCCAGTAGGTGTCTACGGGGAGGTGTCTCGACAGAGGGCAGGGGGAGTGCAAACGCCAGGTGAGGACCAGCGTCTGAGCACGCATCCTACCTGGGTGTCTACTGGCGTGGCATCCAGAGGTTCTGGACCTTTGTGCTTCGTGGGCCCCTGCAGCCATCACCTCTCTTCTCTCTTCTCCAGCCTCACCGTGGGCTGGCCCGCCAGAGAGGAGCACCATTCCCTTGTACTCCAGGGTGGTCTCGCCTGGTCCCAGGCACCAGACTGGGCGCTGGCTGATCCCTTTGTGACCTAAAGAAGGTCATTTTTTTTTTCTGAGCTCCATCTGTCCTACCAGCACAGTGGGGATGATCTTCTTACCTACACCTCTGGGTGTGGCAATGGTCAGAAAGGCAGGCTGTGAAACTGCTTTGCAAGGGGACACTTAGGTACTTAGTGAATGATGGCCATCCCTACTCCTTCCTCTCCTGCCTCCTTTCTCAGCTCAGCTTTGTGAGACCCAGGAATCCAGGTAGGAACCCAGGTGGGAGCTCAGACCCAGAATTCTCACGTAGCCACAGAGTGTGATTCATTTGCATAGATTTGCATGAGGCCTGGAATGGTAAGTACCTCTTCTTATCTTTCGTTCCTGTAAGCTCACGTCACCATTTAAAAATAGGGTGTTGATCTTCCCCCTTTCCCCATCACTCTCGTTGCCTGTTGAAAGAATTTCAAGCTATTAATCAAACATGCCAGGTTTGGAAGCTGTTTTGCTTTTGGCTCCACACTGAAGGGGGTCACTTGCTCTAGGAAGCCCTTGATTATCTGCTTTACTGGAGGGGAGAGGACAGCAATGATCTCACACAGTGGAGGGTCCTGCAAGCTTTAAAAAGAAAAGTCAATTTTGTTCTTTCTGCTTGCAAAAGCAGAACATATAGGCAAAATGGAAAAATATAGAACAGCAGGAAAGATTTGCCCCCAAAATACCCATGACAACCCCAAGCAGGCACAATCACTGTTAAGGATTTAATGTGTTTCCTTCCTGGTTTTTGCAGTTTTTTTCTAATTGAGATCATATCATATACACAAAAAACGTTGCAGTTGGCTTTCTCATTAACAAGTATCTTGAATATTCCCCTTTGCTATTACAAACTATATAAACATCATTTTTATGTCCATGTAATATTTCATCAAATAGTTTCTTAATCATTCCCCTGTTGGAGGACATTTAGATTTGTCCATTTTCGGGGGTGGGGGTGGGGTGGTGGTGGTGATTTTTCAGGAGGGATTCCAGAAGTGAGATGACTGGGATAAAAGGGGGAAATATAAATTTAAGGCTCTACCTAGATTTTGCTGAACCCCAATCAGTCTCTGGATTCAAGAGTGTGTTTTTGTGCTGGTGTCACTGAAGGCCTCTGAAATCAGTCCAAAGCAAATGGGGACACCACCTGGTGTGGCAGTGGCTGCCTTCCACCACCTGCTGCTCCAGGTCTCCTGGCTCTTCACTCAACAGAGGGAACACCCAACCCACCAGGGGACTGGATGCAAAGGCTTGGCTGATCTGCTTGCTCGCAAACATTCTCTGGGGCAAGGTGTATTTGAGAAAGACTCTGGAATTCAGGGAGACCTGAGCTGTGCCTCCAAGGCTGCATCTGTATGCTCCTAGTTTACAAAAAAAAAAAAATGTTGCTTTTGTTGGTCTTATGTTAGGAATTCCTTTGACTTAAAGAAATATAAATTTCTAATTTTTTACCTAACACAGCAGTCCAGGGTATGTGTAGCTGTCCAGCCATGCTGTCTGGACCTTAGGCTCCATCTTTTTGTTCTGGCATCTCTGGCCCAATGGCATTTGTTTTTTACAGTTGTTGCCTCTTGGTCCCAAGATGGCTGCCACACCTCCAGGTATCAAGTCTTTATTCTAGTTTTAAATATAAAAGAATGATAACTAGGCAAAGGGTCATGCCAGCTAGGTTTGTTTTTTATATCAGAAAGGCAAAAGATTTCCTAGAAGCCCCACCCCCACAGATTTTGGCTTGCATCTCATTTGCCAGAATCACCATGCCAACTGTTAGTGAAGAGGAGTAGGGTTACATGATGTTTGGACCAATCAAGGTTTACCCCCCATGGCTCAGGTCGGGCCGACCCTCCCAGAGATCAGTGGATGCCCAGTGCCATGAGAACAAGTCAGTTTTCTTAGCAGAGAAAAATGGGGTGGGGGTAGGTAGAATGAGTGTTACTAGGAATAGGAAGCCTATTGCCATAGGCTTTATGGAAGATGCAACGGTTTTCATCCCTAGTGTGGGCTCTCGTTGGCCAATGCCCATTTCTCTTGCCCAGTGGTTGGCTGAGGGATGAACACATAATATAAATAAGGTCAGGACATCCAGTCCACAATGGGGAGAAGAGAAGATTCCTCTTTCTCTGTGCAATGGGCACTCAGATGTGATGACCGGAACTGCTGCAGCTATTTTGATGTCAGGAAAGCAGACAGACTGAGAATGAAACTGACGAATATGCAGAGGAAGAAATAGAAATCCTGGGGGAATTCCCAACAGAGCCAAAGCCTTGCTCTAACTGTATCTGAGTCCTTCATGACTACTAGACTTTCAGTTCCAAAGGCTAACTTGTTATAAACTAGCTTGATCGACTGTAACTGGTAGAGATGTCAACAGGTGCTTTGAAAAAATGATTGTGTTAAATAAGTTTGAAGAACTGGACTAAGCAAAGTTTGACAATTTTTTTCTCTTGAATGGATTCTTTTACATGCTGATATGTAATGTGAAGCTTCATTTCCAGAACATATTCCCCAGAATCATTTTATCATGGGACAGGGGAAGTCATTGGGAAATACTGTCCAGCCTAACCCCTACGTTATACATGTTCGCTCTCAGCCTTAGATGGAACACACATTAATGTGGACAGAGTTGGGAGGAGAGTCGAGAGAGGGTAAAGGTTTCGGTTCCCCAAAATTTTCCCCTAAAGGTCTGTGAGTTTCCTCATGAAGGAGGCCTAATGTCAAATAAGTCAGGCACAAATGATAATTAGAATTTGGTACAAAGTCAATTCCAGGAAGCCCAGTGTAGCCCAGAGAGCTCCAGCTTGTCAGGGGAGGTGGCAGTGACTCAGGGCGCTGGTCCTAAATGGGCTGCTTGTCTTTTGGGGTACTTTTGTGAAAATGCTTCTCTCCAGACCTGGCCTTCTAGATTTCCCACGAACTGGCTGTGGGCACCCATACCTCAGGACCTCTGCACTAGCTGTTCATTTCCCCTGGAATACTCTCCTGGATAGTCACATCGTTCCCTCCAGTACCTCCTTTAGGTCTTTGCAGAAATATCACCTTCTTATTGAGGCCTCCCTCTCTAAAACTGCACCTATCACCTCTACTTTTCCTGACTCTCTCCTGGCTGTTTTTTAAAAGGACACATTACCACCTAACATCCCATACTATATGTTTTACTTATTTATTAGGCTGACTCTCCCTTAAGGTATGTGCTCCTTCAGGGCAAGGACCTTTGTGGTTTGATCACTGATGAGATCCCAGTCATGAGAACACTGGCTGGTGCATATTAGGAGCCTGATACATATTTGTCAAGTGGTTAAAGGCGTGATGCCATTGAGCATCGTGTGTCTGGCGCCAGGCTTCAACCACCTTAACAAATCTAGGAAGCTCCTACTAGGAATTTTTATTCTCGTTCTCTCTTTTCAGTTTGGAAAAGTTCACCAAGCTCATTGTCCTCTCTTGGGTCCGGTCTGCTGAGAATCTCATCAAAAGAATTCTGATATCATATTTTTCTTTTCTAGGACAGCTCCAGCATTTCTAGTCAGTTCTTTTTTATTGTTTTAAATAGTTTCCTTTTCTCTTCCTAAACTTCCTATCTGTGCATGCATGTTGTCTACCTTTTCCACTGTGTCCTTTAATTGATTTGTTTTAGTTTTTTCAAATTCCCTGTTAGAGAGCAGATGATCATTAGTTAAGTAATACGTGCTGGGCATTAAACTAATGACTTCTGTCTCTCCAACAAGTTGATTCAGATGAGAAACCTGAAGCTCAATGACAAGAGGTGGCTTGCCCCAAGGGCACCACGGCCCCAACCCTGGACTGGCTGCAGAGCTTCTGTTTTAACCAGATCTGTTAATCCACCTTCAGCCATGAGCTCTCCCAGAGACCTGGACTCAGCTCACCAATTTATCCGAAAAGAGGGATCCAGGTGGCCTGTCCCCATGGCACCTCAGTGTGGCCAGGTCTCTGAAGAGTGAAGCCAGCTCAGATTCGAGCCCCTCTGCTTGGCCCTCCAGACCCCCACCATCTGGCCCCATCCACCTTCCCCTCCCATCCCCAGGGCTTCCCAACAGGGCACCAAGCTGGTCCCCTACTCTGCCAGAATCACGCGTCACTTTTTTCTCAGGCTCCTTTTTCTACCCTGAAGCTTGTCCTTCTGTCTCTTGTTCATTGATTCACTCATCTAACATATACTGATTCAGTAAATTTAACTCAGTGAAGGAGACATGAAATGAGATTGCAGCTTCTGGAGCCTGACAACCAGGTTTGAATTCTGGTTTCCCCACTTCCCAGCTGTGTGATTTAAGTAAGCAATCCGTCCATCTGTGTCTCAGTCTCCCCACCTGTAAAGTGGGGATAATGGGAGGGCTTACTTCAGAAAACCGATGTGAGGATTCAGCGAGTTAGACCATGTATGAGTGTTGACCAGGACATGACACTCTGCCAGCCCTCCATAAGTGTCAGCTGTCACTATGAGTGAATACTGTGGTGTGGGGACACAGGTGGTTCAGACCTGACTCTGCTTTCTGGAATCCCCCCATTCTGACGGACAGCAGCCATGTGAACCCAATCGCTGCGCTCAGGGCTAGAGATGGCTCCAGCACAGGTCCTGGGCAGCCCAGGGGAAGGGTCATTCATTTGCCTGCTTGTCTAGCCGCTTGGCTGCTCAGAGGGTCAGAGTCACTGGGCTGTGAAAAGTCCAGCTGGCCAGGCCGTGGTGGGAGCCCCTTCCTGCCAGCCCTCCCCCTGGCCCCGACCCCAGCCAGCATGTTCGCCATTGTCTGCCAGAGAGGAGACCAAGCCCTGCAAATGCAGGACTGAGACTGAGCTGCCCCTGCAGATAGACACACAGACAGAGCACACACTCTGACGTGCCTCCTTGGGTGCTATTAGGCACACTCAGACACACAGACAGACATGCAGACAGAGCGCTGACACAGTAACAGCTCACCCATTGCTTGGAAGGTGCCAGGCACATTCGTTCCCACATCCCACATTATATGAGTTTATTTGCTTCTCACAACAGCCACATGAGGTAGGTCTTGTTATTATTCTCATTTTACTGATGGGGAAAGTGGGGCAGAAAGGGGTTAGGTCACTTGCCCAAGGTCATACCAGGTAAGTGGCAGAACCTAGATCCCAACCCAGGGAGTCACGCCGCAGAAGCAGAGCCCTTAGCCATCGCACACATCCGCGGCGTATATACACAATGGCACGCCCTTGATTTCGGGCGTGCGGACACAGATGCTCGTCCCCGATGAACAGGGAGCCTTTCCAGGATGCATAAACGCTCCCAAGGGCAAGGCAAGGGCGCACACTGCCCCCCACCTCCCCAGAGCTGGAAGGCTAAGTGAACCACTGCCTAACCCAGGACTCCACACAGCCACATGGGAGCACACGGACATACCTCAGGGCTAGGAGCACAAGGCTGTGTGATGTGTGCCTGTATCCCCACCCCCACCCCATTAACACAGGCCAATGGAAAACAGCGATCACAAGGGTTCTTGTGGAAAATGGCCTAGCTCTCAGCTGATTTCTCCCAGGCTCCTCCCCTCTCCTTTGCAGCAGCAGTCCCAGGAAGATGGGGGCTTCACAAATGTACTTGTTGCAATGCCTGGCACCTAACCCATGCTCAACCCCAAGGCTTTCCTCCCTAGGGAACAGCTGGGGCCCTTTGTGGTAAACGGGCCCGACAACAATTGGACAGGCCCCAGATATCACTCCTGGCTGCCCTCCTCCTTCTGAGCAAGCGGTTTCACCTTTCTGAGCCTCGCTCCGCTCAGAGCCTCAGAGCGTGCCCCTAGCCTCAGGGGTCTCCTGGCTGGTGCTCGTACAAGCCTCAGGGATTTTGCCTGTTCCTTGGCCGGCCTGGATCCACAGGCTCTGTACCTCCCTCACCTGCTTCCGATCCTTGCTGAAACGTCACCCTCCCAGTTAGGGCTTTTCTTGCCTCCCCACTTCAGCTGCCATCCCTGCTCCAGTCCCATCACTCGGTAACACCTACCCCTGAGTCCTTCCCCCACCCCCACCGACAAGTTCCATTTATCTGTTTACTAATGTCCCCTAAGGCGTAAGCTCCATGGAGCTGGGGTAGTTGCCTCTCTGTGGTGTCCCCAAGCCCAGAACAGTACCTGACAGGAAGCAGGGACTCAGTCACTCTCTGGGAAGTGGAGCATAAGCTTCACTGTGACACAGGGGTGGAGTCAGAGTCCCCTCCGGAGGGGCCGTGGGCAGGTTGGGTGAGCACATCACACGGCTACACTTACTAGGGTACACTTACTACGTGGGACATGGCGTCCCTACTTCAGAGCTGATTTTTTAGCTCTGGTGCTACCACATGACCAGGTCTCCACCGTAAGTCGCACACAGTACCTGGACGTGTCAAGCAAACCATGAAAGTTCCCTTGCCAGCCACTGCCCTCGGCTCCTTCTGCCCACTCTGCCTGTTAGCTCACTGCTGTGTGCCTGGCAGGCACATTTCCAGGCCTTGTCTGTATGTTACATGTGCACAGATAGAACCAAATGTGCACACCATCAGCAGACACTGTACATTAATGGGATCTTCCTCCCTTCATTCAACAGCTGTTTACTGAGCGGTTTGTCATGCCAGGTATTGCTGTAGGGAGTGCAGAGCGGAGATTCTTCCATCTGGAGCTGACACTCCGATGAAGTAGACAGCAGGTAAGTGTCGGTTTTATTTCGGGTGATGATACACGCTATAAAGAGACATAAATTCAGGTAAGGGGGTACAGAATGATCGGGGTGGGGCTGGGGTTGTTATTCCAGGTGCTCAGGGAGTGCCTCTACTGAGGCGGCATTTGACCCAAGAATTGGAGGGTGACGAGGAGTAAGCCTTGTAGAAATCTGGGGCAGTGCCTTCCCGGCAGAAGGGACAGCGGGTGCAAAGGCCCTAAGGCTGGCATGAAATTAGTGGGTCAGAGAAAGAGCAAGGAAGCCAGGGGGGTGGGGGTGGAGTGAGCGAGGGGAGGGGTAGCTGGCCAGAGGGGTGGAGGAGGGTGCAGAGCACGTGGCACTGTGGGGGCTGTCGTGAGCCACCAGAAGATGTTGCTTGATCTAGTAAGTGTTGTGTGCATGCAATTTTTTTTATGGTGGTGAAATATTCATAACATAAAATTGATCATTTTAACCATTTTTAAGTGTAAGGTCAGTGGCATCAAATCCATTCACAGTATTGTGCAGCCGTCACCGCCACCCATTTCCAGAGCTCTTTCGTCTTGAGAACCTGGAGCTCTGTCCTCATTAAGCGGTAACTCCTCACTCTCCTCTCTCAGCCCCTGGCAACCACCATGCCTCTTTCCTTCGCTGTGGATCTGACCACTCCGAATTCGCCATCCAAGTGGAATCACACAGCATTTGTCTTTTTGTGACTTGCTTGTTTCACTTAGCGTTATGGCCTCGGGTTTCATCTGTGTCAGAATGTCCTTTCTTTTTCAGGCTGAATAATAACTCCATTGTATGTATATGTCACTTTTTTTTTTTTATCTATTCATCCATCAGTTGACACCAAGGTGCCTCCCCCTCTTGGCTGTTGTGAATAATGCTGCTGTGAGCACTGTGTACAACTAGCTGTTTGAGATCCTGCTTCTAAGTCTTTTGGATTTATACCCAGAACGGCTGGATCCCGTGGGCGTTCTCTGACCTATCCCGGGGCTGCCTGGGGGAGGGTCCCTGGGCAGGCAGCGGCGTGGCACTCTGCCTCCCTGACACTGTGGCCCACGAGTCTCTTTAATGATTCAGGGCATTTAGCTTTCACCTTTTAACACACTCATCCCAGCTCTGGGTATCAGATGCAACAAGGTGGATGTCCCCTTTGGACAGACAGGAATGAGGCTGAGAGGGAGGGCGTCTCAGCCAGCTGCCTTGAATCCAGGCTCTGCCTTGGGGCTTATGAATGGGGATGGTGTGGGGAAGATGGGGACGCTGAGGAGGGTGTGGACCACAGCCCTGAGCCCCCATCCTGTCTCCTGCTCCCACCAGGCAGGGTTGGGCAGCTGAGGAGCTCACAGCCAGAGAGGCACTGCCTGGCTGTGCCAAGAAACTACCAAGGAGCCTGAAATCCAACCCAGGGCATCTGGGAACCTGGCGAGCAATGGGAGGCAGCTCCCTAATTAACCACCTGCCGCCCAGGAAATCCATTCTGCTCACTGGCAGCTTAGGGGGCTCACCCTGGGGACCAACTGCTGCCTGCATCAAAGCTGGGGTGTCTCTAGGCAGGGTTAGGAGCCCCGACACCAGCCACTGCTGGCTGTGCACCCCATTCTGTGCCCTCACAGGCCCCATGAGACCAGTCCACCTTAAGATATCTGCTTGGGAAGCTGAATGAGAGCTACAGGCATTCCCTAAGCTGTGGATCAGGTGCTGTATGTACACACTGCCACTCCATCCTGGTACCCCAGGGTGGAGGGTATGGTCAGGCCACCAGCAAATGGGCCGGGGGTGACTTGCCCAAGCCACACTGCAAGAAAGCACTAGAGGCGGGCTCACGCAGCCATGCTGACTCTGAAGCTCTGGCTGCCACCGCTTCCCCCATGACCTCCCTTCACACCCTGACGGCTGAGGGAGTTCTGGCAGAGCCACTGTGACAAGTCCCTACTGAACTGGGCCCGGGTCTGGGGAAGGGTGCAATTTCAGCAGCCTTCCATTCCTGGGGACATCGTCCCCCCACCCATGTTCTTCCACTTTTTGACTGATGAAGGTTTAGAGGATAAAAGGAAGAGGTTCTGTTTTCCTGGGCCAGGGCCTCTTGGGCAAATGGAGACTGGGGCCAAGCCTGACCTGGAGCTCTTGCTCCCCCTCCCCCCATCCCACCACTGGCTTCCCTTCCTCCTGTAGGTGCCCAGGTCCCTTGATCTCCCCTCACCATTCGCCCCCTCCTTTCTCTCCCTTCCCTACTGTTCTTATGTGATCTGCCTCCACATCTTACTTCACTGCAGTCATAGAGACCTCCTTGCTTTCCTCAAACATAAGGGCATGATCCTGCCTCAGGGCCTTTGCGCTTGCTGTTTCTTCTCCTTGCAACATTCTGCCCTCAATTTCGCTCCCACATCTCCTTGAGATCTTTACTCAAATGTCAACCTTTCAGTGAAACCTTTCCCTGACACTTAAAACTGAAAAGCACCTTGCCCCACCCCCACCCCCTGCCCTGACCTCTCCACCCCTCCCTTCCCTTCATTTTTCTCCATAGCACTCATTGCCGCTCATCACACACTGACTTTCCACTGTAATTTGTGTACTCATTGGTCTTCCTCTTTCATCTTCAGGGGTGTCCAACCTTTTGGCATCTCTGGGCCACATGGGAAGGAGAAGAGTTGTCTTGAACCACACATTAAATGCATTGCAACACATAATCACAGAAACATCTCATAATGTGTTAAGTAAATTTATGACTTTGTGTTGGGCCGCATTCACAGCCATCCTGGGCTGCGTGCGGCCTGCGGGCCACAGGTTGGACACTCCTGTGTGAGGACAGGCTTTCCGTCTGTTCCATGTGCTGCCACATCTTCAGAGCCCAGAACGGCGCCTGGTCCGGTGTAGGAACAAAAATGCACTGGATGCACGAATTCACGGACCATCTCTCCCCACCGCCATTGCCACCACTTTAGTCCAGGCTTCAGTCACCCCTCCCCTGGACACTGCCACAGCCCCCAGCCTGGCCTCTCCCCATCTGCAGTCCTGCTCCACCCAGGCAGTTTCCTACCAGCGGCCAATGCAAGCTTATTCAAGTGCAATTCTGACCAGGTCATCCACTGAGAGAAACTCTTTAGTGGGTCCCATCTCATGCGTCATGAAACCCGCAGTCCGCAGTGTGGCCTGCAAGGCCCTGCTGATCTGGACCCCAGTTATCCTTGACCTCCTCACTGACCCCTCTCCTTTTGCTATAGCTGCACTGGTCTTCTTGGTGCTCCTTGGACACATGGAGCCCCTCTCCGACCTCAGGGCCTTTGCATTTGCTGTTCCTGCCTGGAACACCCTTCCATGGCGAGCTTCATCAGGTCCAATTCAGGCTAATCATTCCTCCTCTGAGAAGCCTTCCCTGACTACTGGTTCTCTACAAGTCACTGCCATTTTGTTTTCTAGACTCCATGGCAGGTCTCACGATTCAGACTTGTTTTGTTTATGCATTTGTTTATTATCTCCCTGATGAGACTGTGAGCTTCCTGAGAGCAGGTCCTTATTGGCTCACTTCTTATGGCTCAGAGAGATACCTGGTACACAGTAGGTTCTTAACATGTGTTAGCTGAGTGGAGGAATGAGAGCATCTGAGCACTTGTAGGCATTTTCCTTCATCCCTTTTTGTCTTCACAAGCTGGACATTGAGATGCCTATCTAACAAACGATATGACTGAATCTCAGAGAGGTTGGGCAATGTGCCTGGGTCACACAGCTGGTGAGGAGTGTACATCTGTATGTCCCTTTCTGTGTCTGTACGAGTCTGGGTGTCCTCTGTGTATCTCTCTGGATGTCTGGGTGTCTGTAGGCACCCAGACATCCCTCTGGATTTCTGTGTGTGTGTGTGTGTGTGTGTGTGTATTTTTCTTTGAGCTACTGTGTGCATATCTCTGTCTCTCTGTGTGAGTCTGTGTGTCTGTACACCATTGTGAGGCTGTGCGTGTGTGTATTTTTCCTTGAGCTGCTGTGTGCATATCTCTGTCTCTCTCTGTGTGAGTCTGTGTGTCTGTATACCATTGTGAGGCCCTTCATGTTCACTCTTGTGTCTCTGCGGGTCCCTGAGTGTATCAGTCCACCCCTCCCGTTCTGTTGGCTTTCCGCACCACCAGTGTGTGGCCCATCTTATTTCTCAGTTGGCTCCAGCTTCTCCAGGCTCCAGCAGCCCTGGGAGCTCTCCGCTACAAGGGCCCTGAGCTCCTTAGCACCTGGGAGATGAAGTAGAGCAGAGGGGAAGGTCGGCACCATGCCTCCCCAGGGCCCCATAGATCCCAACACTTGGACCCCCACTGTCCCTCAGGATTGGCTCCTGACTCAAAATTGCCAATCCCACATCAAGCTGCCAGGAGCGTGCACTGGCTGGTTCCCATGGCAACACAGAAGCTGCCAGGCCATGTTCATAAAACAGGTCATAAAGCAGAGGGATGGGAAGAGGAAGAGGGCCGAAGCAGGGGCCCACTTCCTGGGTGGTGCTGGGGTCTCTACCCACACAGACCTCACCATCCACCTGGTGGGCAGCCAGGTGCAGATCCTCTTTCTGCCCCACATGGAGTGCCCTGGGAGAGCGCCTTTTTGTCCCAAGCCTCAGTGTCCTTCTCTGAATGGGAGTAAGGGCCCATAGCACTGCCTCCAGGCTCCACATTGCCTGGATGCAGGAAGACCCCGGTGAAAGGCCCGTCAGGATTCAAGCCTAGAATCAAGCTCTCTGAGCCTCAGTTTCCCCAACAGTGAGACAAAGAGCCGAGGGGAATAGTGTGGCAAGTGGGCTGGCCCGAGCTTGAGAGACCCTGGACAAATGGCTTAAGTCTCGGAGCCAAACTTGTTCACCTCTAAAATGGAGACAAAATGTCATGGGGTTTCGTGAGAACTGAATCAAAGTTAGAAAATGCTTAGCATGGGGCCTGGTCCAAAGATTGTGACTGTCGGTAACAATAACAGCTAATAGTGATAGCAGTGATGATTCCGTGCCGAGCATTGTCCAAACGCTCCGCTCACAGCTTCCATCCTCACCAGTTTAATTATTTCCACTTTGCAGAGAAGGATACCAAAGGCACAAGAGATTACGTGAGTCACCTTCAAGGCACACAGCTCCCAGAGGAGGAACTCCTGGCTAGACCTGGGATCCACGCTCTCGGGCACGGCCCAGAACTGTCTCTCGTCCCTGTCAGGGCTCCTCTGGACCCTCCCTGCAGAGCCACGGAGGACGGTGGGAGAGGGCAGCATGCAGCAGAGCTGGCCCCCTCGGCCTTGGGCCTCCACAGTGTGGGCTGCACGGAGAATTTGGGGAGCATGGGCTTGGCTCTCTGGGAGGACACGGGAGTCAGCTGCAAGGACCGTGGAGACTGCCGCCTTCAACTCTTCCCCTCAATGCTCAGTTGGAGAAGTGGAGGCCCAGAGAGGGCCCATAACTTGTACAAAGTCCCGTAGCAAGATGGCAGCTGCTGGGATTCAAATTCAGGCCTCCTTTCCAAGAAGCCTGTTATACTCTTAATAATCCTGCCTGCTGCCCAAATCCTCCAGATCATTGGGTATTTGGGCAGAAGAGAGCAAAACAGTAGCCATAGTCATAATGGTAATCCCTGTGTACTGAGTGCTTAGTAGGTGCCAGCGCTGTGACCTTCACGTGCACCTTGTCTCATCCTTGCAGCAGCCCTGTAAGGTACAAGGTGAACGTTATTATCATCACCTCCAATTCAGAGGCGAGAAAGTTGAGATCGGAGCGGTGATGCCATTCACCCAAGGTCACAGAGCTAAACAGGCGGAAAGTGGAGACCTGAAAGCAGATCTGCTGATTCCAGAGCTGCACCCTGGGGCCCGGTCCTTAACACTGGAGTCTCTCTGCACCGTAACTCTTGCGAGTGCCTGGGGTGGAGGGTGGCCTTGTGCTGGCTGTAGCCAGGGCCCTGCAGAGGCGAAGTCATTGACAGAAGTGGTAGGGAGGGGGACCAGCACTTACTTTCTGGTTGGGTTTCTTTTTTTAATTTTTTCTTTCTTTCTTTAATCACTCGACAAAATTCACTGAGGTCCTACCAAGTGCCAGGCAATCTTCCAGGCATCAGGGATACAAAGCAGGCAGTCCCCGGCCTCAGGGACCTCAGGTCGGAGTGGGGAGAGACAGACGATAAACAGAGAAACAATGAAGATGTATGTTAGGTGGTGGTAAGGGCTATGAGAAAAACAAAGCAGGAGGCGGGGATACATTTGAATGCTTTCTACAGGAGGTGAGGGCAGGAGCCAGGATTTCCTGAGGAGGGTTGGGGCAGAGGAAACAGCTGGAGCCCAAGCCCCAAGCTGGGCACATGCCTGGCATGTTGGAGGAACAGGGTGCAGATCGATGTGGCTGGAGCAGGGGGAGGAGGTGGAGAGTCAGTGGGAGTCAGACCTGACAGAGCCCTGTAGGGTTTTCTTGAGTGAGATGGGAATCATTGGAGGTTCTGAGCAGGGGAGTGGAATAATCTGATTTCATGTTTAAGAGAATCCTCTCGGCTGCTGGGGTGAGGAGCTGCTGTGGAGGGCAAGGGCAGGAAGGCGGACTGGGAAGCTATTGTGGACAGAAACGTCTGTCGGACGAGGGAGGCTGGGCCTCGGGAGGCGGGGAGGTGGTGAGGACGGGGCACCTTCTGGTACATTTTAAAACGCAGAGTTAGTCAACCCTGACCGGGGATGACTCCAGACTTTTTGGCTTGAGCAAGAATGAAGTGGTCGTTGACGGAGGTGGAGACGGCTGCAGGAAAAGCAGGCGTGTGCCTGGGCTTTGTGCATCTCAATTGTTTAAGCTTTACTTGTTAGCAGCCGTTCTCACGCTTGAAGGAACAGTAGACTCACCTGAGAGACCTGTTAACACCAGCAATGCTGGGCTTCAGGCCAGAGTTTCCATTCCCTGCATGGGGGGCGGACCCCGAGAATTCACATTTCTAATCAGTTTCCTGCCTGTGCTGATGCTGCTGGTCCCAGGATGCCTCCTGAGAATCACATGGTGAGGAGATTGTCACAGCCTCGGAAACGGAGGCTCAGAGAGATGGTGTCCCGTTCACACAGCTGGAAGGTGACTGGTCATAAAGCCAGCAGTGGAGCCACGATCCCTTAGGTTCTTGGCTAGCTCCTGGTCTCTGACGGGGAGAGAAGGAAGCTCCTGGGAGGCTAACACCCCCACCCCCGTGTGCGTGTGCACGTGCGCGCGCGCGCACACACACACACACACACACTTCAAGGCTGAGTTCTCAGACAAGGACCCAGGGACCCTCTGGTCTCAAGATCTTTCTGCCTCTTTCCATAGACGCTATAATACAGGGGAGCAAAGCTGGGGTGCCATGCCTGTTCTCTCCAGTTTCTCCACCTGAACTCAGTCCTGCCGGGCTTAGCCGTGAGCCCAGTGGGAGACCCTGTGAGATTCGCTGCAAAACACGGCAACCCCATGCCTTTGCTTCCCCACCGTTTGCTGTGTTCACAGGCGGTGGTTGGGGGTGCTGCCTACTGTCTACTGGTTCTCACTGTGTAGGGCACCTGGGAGGATTGCGCTTTCCTGCCCCCTTGAAGTTAGGCTGGCCGTGGGATTTGATTTAGACAAAGACCTGGAGACGGTGGGCTCACAGCTTGGGCGCCTGACTGAGGATGATGCGGAGCAGGGACCCTGACGACTGCAGATGGATGTGTAACAGTAAAAAACAAACCTTTGTGTTATTTTCAAGCCAGGGGTTGGCCAACTTTCTTGGCCAATAATGAATATTGTAGGCTTGTCATAGCCACTCAGCCCTGCCGCTGTAACGGGGGAGAAGCCACGGGCAACGCACACACGAGCGCCCGTGGCTGTGTTCCAACCAAACCCGACAAGAACAAGGGCAAGCCTGCAGGCCATGAGCTTCCTGCCCGGCTTTGAAGTCTTGAGAATTGGGCTTGTTTGTTTCTGTACCGTGACCTAGCCACAGTGGCTTGCACACTCATCAGTGACCTTGCTGGCAGAGGCAACAGAGCCTACCACGCTGGGCAAGAGGAGGCCAGTAGAAGAGAGAGGGCATTCCCTTTGCCTGGAGAGCATGTAGTTTTCGTCCCACGTCCTCTTCCTACCTTTTCCCCTACTCTCTGTCCTGGGAGGTTGGCCTTCAGGGATCCTGTCAATGACCTCCCTTGTCCGCTGGCCTCCAGGTGGGCCTGGCCCCTGGGGAGCACATGGGAGGGTAGAGGGAGAGGTTGGGGAATTTATTCCCTGCTTCTTCTCTGCAGGATCATCTCAGACCAGCTGTGTCCCCCACTGAAGGTCACAGCTGCTCTCAGGGGCTCTCTCTCTCTGTCTCCTGATGTCAGTAGCTTCTCCCTCTCCTCACCCTTTTGGCTGATAAAACTGCACTCACACCGGCCCTGAGGTACCTGAGGTTCGGCCTTCTCCTTTGTGGGTTCCTAAACCCTGTCCACCCCCTTGTAAATAATCCCTTTATTAAACTCGAATCAAATGACCCAACTGGGTGGCTCTTTGGGCTCCTACGGGGCCCCTGACGGGGACCACTTTGAGGTACACGTGTCTGGGCTCGAATTCTGATCATGTTACTGCCTTGGGTGAGTCATGTCATCTCTCTGAGCCCCTGGGTTTTCTCTCTTGCACAATGAAGCAAAAATAACCTCCAAAAGAGGAGGGGTTTCATAAACGATGATGTCTGTACAATGTCAGGAAGGATCAAAATCTGTGTTAGGAAAGATGGAGGGAGGGAATAAGGAAGGAGGGAATCTTCACAACAGCTGGAAAAGGGCAGGGCCATTAGCCCCTGTGCCAGTTGGGAACTGAGGCGAAAGCTGGGTGGGACGGCGTGTTCGGGGGCTCTGAAAGGGTCTGAGTCCTGAACAGATACCAGGGCAGCCCTCTCTGGTCCAGGACCTTCTGGGGATATCACTTTAAAAGATTCCCTAAAAGTGGGGGATGAGCCTCAGCCAGGCCCAGGCTCAAATATGGGCTGTGCCACTTCTTTGTGGTATAACCTTGGACAATGACCCCATTTCTCTGTGCCTCATCTAAAAATGGGGATAAAAATACCTACCCCATGTGAGGATTAGAACATCAGGAAGGCAGGCGTCCAACTCTCATTTTGATGGCTGGATGCCCAGTGTCTGACATATAGTAGATGTTTAATATTTATTGGATGACTAATTTACGTGGTCATTACGTGAATGAATGCATTTACCCAGAGCACTTAGCACAGCACCTGCCATCTTAAGTGACAGTGAATGGTAGCTTCCCAAGAAGCTTAACAAGGGGCAGGGTGCCTGGTGGTTAACTGCCCGGGCCCTGGAGCTGGCCTGGGCTCAGTTCCTGGTTCCACCAGTTTCCAGCTCTGCAGCCTTTGGCACCTCATTTCAGCTTCCTTGTGTGGAAGATGGGATCACAATAATATCTGCCTCATAGAATTGCTGAGGATGGCATGAATCTTAACGTGAGGCTGGCCCAGAGTCAGCACGAATGAGTGGTAGCCATCATTCTTCACTCTGTTGTTGGAGCCAGGCTCCTTCAGCACCAGCGGGTTTGCTGGAATCACTCCTGGGCTGGGGACAGGAGACCTGGGCACCTTGCTGTGTGACACTGTGGGCACCTTGCTGTGTGTACCACTGCCCTCTAAGAGCCTCAGCTCTCACACCTGTTCAGTGAGAGGTGGGGGACTTTGGATGTCCCTGGCAGCTTGCACCTGCACATAGGCCACTCCCCTGGCCAGGCCCACACTCACCATGCCCTCTGCATGGCCCAGGATGGAGCCTCTGGATATGAATGGCTCGTGGGCAGGGTGGGGGTCAGAGCCCTCCTCACAGTCCTGGGCCAGTGGCAAGAGTAATGACAGTCACAAACTACTACTAAGGATATCCTGTACTTCTTATTAACATTTGAAAGCCCAGTTCTCCTGGCCCCCCGCCAAGTGGGGTGCAGGGGAGGCATCAGCCCCTTGGCACCCTAAACTGGGAGATGCGTTTCTCACAAGCTCCACTGGAGCTTCTTTTTTTAACCACCACTAATGCCCAAGGGCGTCAGTCCTTCCCACTCTGGGTGGCAGCACAGGTGCCCCAGAAAACAGGGGTGAGGTGGAGGACAGCCTGGGGGCGAGGTGGCTGCTGCCTTCAAGAGCCGCTAGGATGAGTGAGTTCCCAGATCCTGGACCCAGCCACTGGACGTGCATGTCCATGCCCCTCCCTCTGTCAGGGCTCCTGTCTTTCGAGCCCCTGCCCGCTTGGACTCTCCACTCCTCTCTAAGCTCTCCTGCTCCTCTCTGAACCTCAGCCTCCTTGCCAAGTCTACACATCCTTTTCTGGATGTCATCCTGTCCCCTCTCTGAGCCCTGCTCGTCCCCCTCCCTGGGCGTCAGCCCCCTATTTGTAGCACAGTCTTGGTAAATGTTGGCGGTGAGTAGAGGGCTTGACCATGCCCTGGGAGCCCATAATCCTGGCTCAGGACTCAGTTCAGTGGCTTGTAATTCTTAGGGGGTTTTGTGCAGCTCTTTTCCACCACTGCATCTCAGTTTCCCGGTCTTGGTAATCACAAGGCTAAACTCAGTGAGTGAGAGGTCCTTCCTACAGAGAGCGGGGATGTTTCCCTACACACCCCAGACCCTTCGGTTGGGTGGGATCCGGGTACCCCACCAACGTTACTCCTTGAGGACGGCACCGCTCACCAGAGTTCATGTCCCTTGAACAGCACGGTCTCTCCGCAGCAGTCTCCGTGGTATATTTTTGGATTTGCCTTACTATTCCAAGCCCATTTCCAGCTTCCCCTTCTCAAAGTCAGCAGTGTTTGGTCCAGCTGGGCCCTCCTTTGGTCTGGTTCCCGTCATGTTTTTCATCTTGCACAACCCAAAACTTGTCCAGGATGTGTCTCTGGAAACTGGCCAAGCACCCTTGCCATAGCTTCCCTGGCTGGTGAGCTTACCACACCGAGGGTCCAGCATGCTGCCTGAACCCATTTTGATGGGCTGATGCGGGATCTGGGGGCTCTGGCTACAGGGCCACGTCTGCTTTTTGTGGCCACGTGAAAACGCATCACTCAAATCTCCTGCTATGGGGAACAGGTTTGACTGACAGCCCCAGCTGCCCTCTCTTGGGACCCACTCACCTTATTCATGCTGAACCCCTGCTTCCTGTGGGCTTTGCCAGCCAGTGACTGAGCATGAGGGGGCTACTGAAGTGAGCCCATCCTAGAGAGGCAGAAGTCCCCCTAGAATGGCTTTGGCTCAAGGACTCCCCATGGGCACAGCTGAACCTTTCTTGAGATTGTGCTACAGGCTGGGACCCTTCCTACCCAACCTGCCTCCTGCCTCCTCTCCATCCCCAAGTGCCAGACCTGCATCATTACAAGTCTGAAGACTCTCCCCGTCTTCAGCTCCCTCTATGAAATTCCCTTATCTGTCTCCTCCAGTCTCGACCTCTGCTTTTCAATGGACCACGCTAACAGTTTTCAGCTAGAAGGCTGTTGAAAGCATGTTACTCACAGCAAATGATAACGGCAACAACTAATTTAATGAGCGCACATTGTGGTCCAGGCAATATCCTAACTCTTCCTGCGACCCTGGAAGGGAAAGAACCCTCACCACTCATTTTACGAAGAGGAAACTGAAGCTCGAGAAGGAAGTGACTTACTCAAAGCCACAATTAGAAAGTAACTAAAGTCTCCAGACATGGATGTGAATGTCTGTCTCACCCTCTCTACTACGTAAGCCAGTGAGTGAAAGTCCTAACGAAAGTCACGTTTTGTTCATCGCTGTGTCCTGCACCCCAGAGCCTCCCCGAGTCCCTGGCATGGGGGAGGCTCTCCGTAAATGTTTGCTGAAAGTGCAAATGGAAAATGAAGAGCGAAGAGCTGTGAACAACGGCCCAGTGCCTTATCCACATTACAAGAAGGCTGGGCTCGGGCTGGAAAAAGAAGCGGCTTTTGTTTGAAAGGCCTCAGTCCCACTTAAACATGAGGATGGGAGTTTGAGCTTCTATATTTATTAAAATATATTTAACTTCTCTTTATTTCTCTTTTACTCCTGTTCTCGCTCTACTTAGGAGGCAGAAGAGAGCAATGCAAGGAATTAATCAAGTCTAGTAGGGCTCCCGGTTCTGCCACCCACAACTTGGGGGGCCTCGGTTTCTTCAACAATAAATGGAGATAGTAGTGTCAACTTCATCAAGGGCCTGGCAGAAGGAGGATCTGGTGGGCACACAGTGGGTCATGTTCTCCTGCCAGCATCTCTTGTTAGCCTACTGAGGTGGGGCACAGCCCTGGTGCCAAGCCTGGCTGATTGGGACCGTACGGTGGCTGCAGTGGCTGGAACATCAGTTCCCAGAGGGGCTCAGGAAGCCCAGAGCTGGCAGCCTGCTCCCTGTCCCCAGCTGTGTGGTGGCATCCTGCCAGCCTCCCAAGCCTGCAGGCAAGTCTCAGGCCCCTGGCTGTCCCAGTTTCTGCCAACAGCCGAGGGACCAAGCATGAGTCACTGCATCAACACCAGATTCCGCAGCTGCCCTTGGACCAGCCAGGCCTGACTGGATTAGTAACTGGAGCACAGTGCCCACCTCTGAGAGTGTCAGAGGCTCCGGAACTCAAGGAGGGCTGTCCCTGCTGCAGGAGACCTTGGTGTTGGCTGTTCCAGCCTCCTGGGGCCTAGCTTCAGGGATGGGGAAACCAAGGCTCCAAGAAGGGGAGAGATTCACCTATGGTTACACTGAAACTCAGGGGCAAAATAAGGACTAGAATCTACATTTTCTAGCTCCTCAAGGGTTCATTCACTTCTTCATTATTCATTCATTCATTCATTCATTCATACATATTCTGTATCTTAGCTCTAAAAACTATACCTTGATTCCGTCCGCTCGCCCCCCAACCCTATGGGCCCAGCCACTGCTAGCTCTCACCTGGACGGCAGCCTCCATCCACTCATTTTCACCCAGCAGATGGGGGGCTTTTTAAAAAATAAAAATTAGATCATGTTATCCCCTCACACATTCCCACACTTCCCATCTCACTCAGAATCAAACTCCAAGGGCACAGCTAAGCGAGTCCTACGGACCTGGCCCCTCCCCCCTACACTTGCTCCTACCACTCTTCCCTCACGCACTTGTTTCCAGTCACGTTGCCCCCCTCACTGTCAATCCCACGTGGGTCCTCCCTCGGGGCCTCCTTGTGTGCTGTTCCCTGTGACCGGAACACTTGTCCCGGCGTTCCTTCCATCTCCCCTCTCAGGGCAAACATCTCTGCCTCAGGGAGCCTGGGCAAAGCGGCTTTCCCACCCCCACACCAGCAGCCCCCGTCTAGCCCACCTCCCTGCCTATTTGCTCACAGTCTTGCAATTATCATGCTGACTCACTTGCTGATTGGTTTGTCAATTGTAGCCCCCACAAGAGTGGATGCTTCCTGAGGGCAGGATCTTCTTCTCCATTGGAGACCCAGAGTCTAAAGAGTCTCTGGCACAGAATAGGTGCTCAACCAATATTTCTTGGTTCAATGAATGAATGAATGAAAAGACTGAACAACGGAGTTAGTGGATGTGAAGGGAGCAGGACTGATCTTGGAAAAAAATTACCAAAGACTCTCCTTGTATTTCCCCACTCATTTACACTTAATCTCTGAGTGGTACCCTCCTCCTTTCTTCTCTGCCCACTCTTACTAATGACCCCCTTTCTGCTGCTTGTTCTCTCTTGCTACTAACTCATCCTTAGTCTCAAAAACAAAACAAAACAAAACAAAACATAAAACCTAATTCACACTCAGAGGCAATAACAGAACACTCCCATTCAAAGCTTTTATTTTTAGCTGCCTTCAAAGGTTAAAGCCAAACAAATGAATAGCTAATGGTGAAGTCTCTGCCACTAGTGAGGCTGGGAGACTGTCCCAACTCCCTGAGATCATATTCAGTATGCAGCTATCTCTGTCTCAGGTAAGGGCTGGCAGCCCACCCCTAAGCCAGGCTGGACTACACAGCCTTCTGGATTGTGCTGGTCTCGTCTCTGTCACCTCACTCCCCTCCCTTGCCCACCACTTTCCCAAGATAAATCAACCAGGTCAGTCAACACGTTTTGATGAAAAAGAAACAAGTTAGTCTTTTGATGCGACAAAGTGGGCCTTTCTCAAGGCAGAGGGGCTGGGGCAGTCCAGAGCATGTGGAATAAGCGCTGCCGGGTGAAGACAAGGCCCCTTTTGTGTCCAGGGACAAAGATAGAGTGTCCCGGCAAGATGGGGCCAGGGCCTTTCCAACGCCAGCTCCGGCAGCCTGGATTGGCTGGCGGACAGACAAGTCCACCCCGTGACTGGGCCGCCCAGGCTCCCAGCCACCCTTTCGCAAACAATGGGGTGGGAGTGAAACAAGTCGTGAAACCAGACTGTCTGCCCTGTCCTGGCCACCTGGTACTCACGGAGCTGGGAATTCGCAAGTTCTACAGACCTGGGACTCATGGGGTCAAGAGGCCTTGAGCTTTCCACAGCCTTTGGAAGTGGACGGCTGCCTTGGGTTTCGTTCCGGGTTGGATGAACTTGGATACGCCACCCCACCCTTCCGAATCTCTGTTTCCCCATTTCCAAAATGGCACAACAGCTCACCTCTAGCTGTTGTGTGGCTTCGGCGAGATGGCATCTCTAAAGGACAAGGCACCTGCCAGGCACAGAGAGGGTACCAGGTCATTACGATGCATAGCCCTTCACAGTTTATAAGTCACGTTTCATCTGTCATCTCATTCCATGCTCAGAATCCCCGCCCCCGCCCCAGGAAGCAGGATAGTCACCCCACTGACTAAAGAAGAAACTGAGGCTTGAAGGGAATTTGGAGAATTCAAACTCCTGGGAACCGAGGAATTCTGGCAGGGCACTAGCAAGGTCTGAGTGGCACAGGCTGGAGGACCCTGAGGCGGTAAGAGAGTCTGCAAGGCGAAAACATTGGGAGAACCAGCGATTAACGCTGGGTCACACCTCAGGGCCTTTGTACATGCTGTGCCCACTGCAGGGAAAGGCTTTCTTTTTATCACCGGGTTAGTGCTGCCTCACCTTTTAAGACTCACCTTAGCCTGGAGAGGGGGAAAATCCACTTGTGTACTGTTTAAAATTATTGCTATGTGAAAAAAATTTTAACGGAAATATTTTGTTGAATGTGTTTGTTCATGTAACAGATACTTATTGATTACCTATGATCCATCAGATGTTGTCAAACAAGCCAGAAGACATCCTGGGCGCTGACATTCTAGCTCAGGGGCTCTTAGCCTTGGGCACACATGGAAACCCCTTGGGGAGCTTTAAAAATCCCTGATCCTCGGCTCCACCCCTGTGACCCTGATTCAGCGGGTCTGCAGTGAGGGCTGGGGATTGAAACAGGGCGCAGGGGTGGTTAGAGAACCAGAGGTCTGGGAGAGAAGGCAGATGAACAGCATACGTATCAGGCAGTGGTACGTACTGTGAAGGAGAGCTGAGCAGGGGAGAGGGCCCAGCGAAGACGGGGCTACCGTTAAAGACAGCTTGGTTAGAGAGGGCTGCTCGGGGAGGTGACACTGGAGCAGGAGGGACCCAAAGAAAGTGAGGGAATAAATCATGGGAAACCTGGGGCAGGAGAGGAGAGCAGCAGCCAGGGTAAGATTCTGGGTGAATGGATCGAATCTTGGCCAAAACAAGTGTTGAAACGGTTGCTCGTTGCTCTCGCTGAACTTCATCTCCAGCAGCCTTGTGGCCTCAGGCCCGAAGGAGTTAACGCTGGGGTGAGGACCCGACTCTCTTCCTCCTATAACTTCCTGGCAGATCCTCTTACCCCTGGCTCTAGTAACCCAAGTTGAAGGTGGCGAGAAAAGCCTGATCCAAATATTCGAATCGTCCTCCCCTGTCCCAGTGTGTTTGGAGTGGGATCAGAACTAGCCTCCCCCTCTTTCTCCCTCATGTCAGCCCCACCAACCCCAGGTGAGCCCATAGAAGCAGGAGGCTTGGAAGAGAGGGAAAAAGAAAGGTATCCACCCACCAGAGGCCAAGGAGCCTGACCCTGTGCCCTACCCTGTGCTTTGGGGAAGATATGTCCTCTATGAGCCTGAGCCGCTGGGTCTGTCTGACCTGGCTCCCAGGGGCCACCAGAGGTGGGAGCTGCTCTGGCCTCCCAGATCAGAAGCAGGTGGGGCATGGTCAGATGCGGGGGCAGTGGCCCGATCTGGAACTAGGCCATGAGCACAGGTCAGCATGACCGGGGCTCTCAGTGTCACCTCATGCAGTGGAGATCAGAGGCTTCGACCCTCAGAGCCCTCAGTGTTAGAGGAATAGCTTAGGCAGTTGTTTCAGTGTTGCATTGCAATTGTTCAAGTGACACAGGAAAGTCCCATCATCTTAGCAGCTCAGATTAGAATGTTGTGTTACAATATCTTATAATATCGTAGCAGGGCATTATGTAATGTTGTGTGTTAGAATAGTGTTGCTTTAGAGCGTTAGATTAGGATGTGGGCTAGCACTATGCTGAAACGTGGAATTAGAACATGAAGCCGTTTCGGAATGTATTTCACTGTTATGTTATAATAGCATCTTAGAGTGTTCTATTAAAATATCGTGCCAGAATGTTTTGTTAGCATGTTTTCTTAAAACGGCATGTTGAATCTTAAAATCAAAAGCCAGTTCATGGGATTTGGGGATGCTTTGATGGGGTGCAGAATAACGCCTGGCCTGGGAATCCTGGGAGGGTTGGATCAGGGTTCGGCTCTGACACCGACTCCCCAACTGTTCCCTTCTTTTTCCCCACTTTTAAGACAAGGCCTCAGTTTCCCTATTTTTAAGACAAGGGGTCTCTACAGCCTCTTTCATAGTGACTGTGCATGGGACTGGGAGTGCTGGAACCCTCACCTCCTCCTGGGCAGGAAGTAGGAATTCTCATTAACAATGAGATTGATCTTATCAGGGAGTAAATGACTCTCTGGGAGTAAACAGCTTCCTCACTGACAGGAAAAGTAAGAGGATCAAGTGACCAGGGCGAGAGAAACTCCAGCAGCCAGAACTGGAGCCTGAAGCCAACTGCTCATTGGCCCCCTGAAGGCACAATGGACCCTTCCCAAAGGATGAACCGGGGTATCCTGCCTCCCCCACTTCCTGGGAACACTCCCCGCTCTCCTCACCCCTTATCCCTCTCCAGACACCACCGCTGACCACAGTTCTGGGATCCCCACATTGACTGGAGAGAGGGATTGCTGAGTTCTCAACACCCCCAGACCCTACCCTAACCACCACTGTAGCCAGATACTCATCATCTGGCAGTTCTGCCCCTTCTCCATATGGGTTAGGCCCCTTCAGGAGTAAGCCTTGAAGAGGTGGTTTGAGCAAAAATATCCTGGAGCTCCTCAACCCCAACCCTTCCTGCTCTTTATTCCTGTAAACAAAACACCTGGTGCCAAGGTGACCTGGGAAAATCCTCATGCTCACACATACTCTGCTCTGTACATTTTCAGAGTTTTCCTGCACCCCCTACCCATAGACGCTAGTGGTCTGTGATCTAAGAGAGTGAGGGGTTAAGAGCAGATCATCTCATGACCACAGGCGCTCTGGTGCAAGCCACTCCCCCTTCTGACCCCATGACCTCAGCTGCGAGATGGGCGTTTTGTCCTCACTGGGCATGGTGGGCAGGAACTTGAGATAATGCCTGCAGTTTGCAGAGTGACATCCATACCCTGTGGTGACCCTGAGATGTAAGGGGAAACCCATGGGAGAAAGTGTGTCAGGAGTCTTGGTCTGGAAGACGGCTTTGCTAGGGAGCTGGCAGCAAGCAGGATGGTTTCTGCTGAAATAAATCTCTTGTTACCTTCAAGGGCATCTGATAAGGCAGACAGAGCCTTGACACTTGGAGGTAAGAGGCTGCACAAGGTTCTAGCCCTACATTCTTCACTGGCTGACCTCTTTCTATCTTAGGACTTAAGTTATCTGTAAAATGGGGCTTAAAAAGGTACTTTTTCAAATTGTTAGTTACAAAATAGTCACAGGGGTGTAAAGTAGAGCATAAGGAAAACATCAACATTATTGTAATAACTCTGTATGGTGCCAGGTGGGTATAAGAATTATCAGGGGGATCACTTCATGAATTATATAAATGTCTAATCACTACGTAATACACCTGAAACTAATATAAATAATAGTGAATGTCAACTGTAATTGAAAAGGGACACCTCTTTCACAGATGATTGTGAGGGTCAAATAGGATGGTTAACTCTTAAATCCAGAAAAGGCCATCAGATGCCTTATGGGGGGCTATGGGGATGGAAAGCAGAGTATTCTGATGAAATGCAGAAGAAAGAGAGGTGTGAAAGGGGAAGTGGAAGGGGAGGGAATAGTAAGGAATTGCACATATAGGCAGTCCCTGGGATGGTCCCCAGAACAACTTACAGAAATAGCATGCAGTGAGTAGTCAGAAGATTTGAGCCTATTGCCAGCTCTGCCATTAGCTTGCTGTGTGACTTTCTTTTGGTCTCCTGACCTCTCTGGGCTTTAGCATCCCATAGGGAACACGAGTCAGTCAGACTGGATGACCTTCCATGATGCACCCAAACTTGGGCCTTCAGATTCCCTGCTGTGCAGCCACAAGCCCTTGGCTCCTGGAAGTGCTTGGTGAGGGAGACTTGAGTTGCCCACAGTTTCTAAACACCTTCATTCTCGTCTTCATAATTGGCCCAAAGACATCAAAGAAAGGACCTCAAACTCCTACAGGTGGTCTTTGGGAGACAGCCGAGGACAATCAGCAGCCTGAGACTTAGTGACGATTCCCAGACCCTACTTGTCTGCTCTCTCTGTGGTCACCTGTTGGGGACAATGGGGATTAGGCAAATGTGTGTGAGGCACAGTACTGGGCACTGAAGCAAAGCAGTGAGCAATAGAGACCCAGTACTTGCTCTCATGGGACCGTCAACCAGGGAGTGGGACGGGCAGAGCTCTGCTGTTTGGTGCATGCATGCTTATTATTGCTATATTTTCTTGTTCAATTGATGTTTTATCAGTATACAACATCCCCCTTTGTCTTTTGTAACAGCACTTGGCCTAAGAGTTATTTTGTCTGATATTAGTATAGCCATCCCAGCTCTCTTTCGGTTACTATTTGCATGGAATATCTTTTCCTGCCTTTTCACTTTCAACCTGACTGTGTCTTTGGATCTTAAGTGAGTTTTTGTAGACAACATATAGCTGAATATGTTTTTTAAATCCATTGTGCCAATTTATGCTTTTTGATTGGAGAGTTTCATCCACTTTCATTTAAAGTGAGGACAGATAAGGAAGAACTGGCTTTTGTCATTGTGTTGTTTTCTGTGTCTTACAGCTTTTTCCTGTCCCTCAATTACTCCACTATTGC
>VMDR010002502.1:5581-24081 GCA_007922815.1 Macrotus californicus
AAAAAAAATGGTTATCTTTATTCATAAGCCTAAGCATAGCTTTTTAAAAGGATGATTTTCTTAACTCTGTAATCACATAATTTTTTTTACTCTCCATCCTTTGGCAGGTACACACCTAGATATGGCTTTAGACACAGAGTGGTTCAAAGTACAATCCACATGTGTGCACATAGTATGAACCTTGTATAGTTAACGTTGTTAGCCTATAGAGATAGTAGATAGCTTTTCAGTAGTAACTTGATAAAGAGATTTTACCCTACAAAATTTTGAAATTAAATTGCCTAGGAAGATGAAGATGGTCCAGAAGAGGCACATATTGCTCCCTTGGGAAGGCAGATCACTTGACAGTTCTCTGTCCGGTTCTGAACAGGGCTGGTGAGAGGGCTTGGCAGGGATTCCTTCTGCTCATCTACCCCAGTTACTAGACGCCAAGCCATTTTCTCTGACATTTTTGGTCCCTACTTATCCTAGCCTGCTGTAGGTGGAATTTATTTCCCATCCTAATAGTTGTATAGGAGAATTATAGGTCAAGAAAAAATTTTCATTTATTTTAGATTTAGTATATACAGTCACATAGTTTTCAACATAGCTATAACCACATTCACTTTAAAATAAGATAGAAGGAAAAAGAAAGTAAAAGAAAGTTGCTGTCCTAAAGAAACCAATGGTAAATCAGAAAACCTGCTGTTAATTTAAGAATTGTCATTGGCTTGAGTCATCTAATCTTTTCAAGCCTAAATATCATCATTAAATGCCTGTCGTTTGCTTTTACTACATTAATAATGAATAATCTCTATGTGGATAAGACAACACATTATTTTTATTACCTAATGAGATAAAGTTAATCAAAACCTATAATCAGATACTCTATCATATATAATCAGAAATCTATTAGCTTGGGTAGAAAAGATATAATTACTGAATTTGATTCATTCTAAGTAATTTTAGATGATAGGTATGAAAGACATAAATGGACAGCCTTTCTGCCCATGAGGTACTTACACATTTTCCTCAGAAATGCGACAACTTACAAGGAAAAGAAAGGCCCATTTTTGGAGGGCTCCTCCAATGTGGGTTCGTAATACTCAACTCCATCAATGGGACAAGGGAGTCCTTTTTAGATTTACTCCTATTGGAACATGCCAGGTTCAGTAGTAACATCTGGAGACTTACATGATCAAGAATTATAAGCTATTTTTAAAAATTGGGCCACTCTCTTGATTGTGATTGGGAATGGGGCAAATTTCCAGGAATAAAATAGTCACCACAGCCAAGAACAGCTGACTAAGAAAGAATGATCTCCAGATTTTTCCAGAAAGCTGTCTGCTCATTAGGTAATGGTAAAACAGGACAAGAATGGCAAGCTTTAAAACATTCCAGCTGGAATATTTAATTTTAAATATTCCATGAGGAATGTAGCAATTACCAAAGTCTGTATTAACTGGTAAAGGGCCTAACATTTTTGGAGGGAAAAAAACCTGGAAAGAGCAAACGGCACCCTGAAGAAGAGGAGCCCCATCTGTCACTAGCTAGCTGGAAGCCCTTGGGCACATCACAGTGCACACATTTTGTACGGGAAGGAATTAGGCTAGGCTGTGGTTCTCAAGCCACGCTGATCTGAGGCACTTCCTAGGCAGCTTTTAAAGAACACGACACATACCAATTCAGTCAGATTCTCTGGAAGGGGATGTAGGCATCAAAATTCTGTGAAACTTAGCAATGTTGAGAAAAACTAGGCTCTATAACCTCTAAGGTCCCACTAAGACCTCAGTAAATTAAGGGAAGCATTCAGAACTTGTGTGATGTGTGGAATACAAGCATAAAACCTACACAAGTGTAAAGCGAATCCTAACTACAGAGTCACAACACATTAGATATTAACAGTGAATGGTATTCTCAAGTGAATCTTGGCACCCCTACACATGAATAATAAATATGTTTGATTAATGAAAACAATAATAGAAGCATGCATGGAACAGAGTAACATGAAAGGTATATGTCATTAATCTCTGAAAGTGCATGTAAACACTGTGTGTGCGTGCGTGCCCATGCATGTAACACTGTGTGTGTGTGCCCGTGCATGTAACACTGTGTGTGTGCTCATGCATGTAACACTGTGTGTATGGGTGTGCCCATGCCTGTAACACTGTGTGTGCATGTGTGGGTGTGCCCATGCCTGTAACACTGTGTGTGTGCATGTGTGGGTGTACAACCCAGGGATGTTCCCTGACTGGGAATTAAACTGGTGACCCTTTGGTTCGCAGGCCAGTACTCAATCCACTGAGCCACACCAGCCAGGGCTCCCATGGATCTTTATAAAGAGAATATCATGTTTTGTAATTAATGAAAATAGCCTCAATAATACCATTACAGGAGATATAACAATGAGTTCCACAGAACTTTTTAAAAAATGCATTTTATAAACAAAACAACGGCCATACACCAAACACAATTCAGTGGTGGCTCATGAGGTAAGACTAGGTACTCAACTCTCTGAATTCACATGTGAGCGACATGTGGACAGGACAGTGACCCAAGTAACTCAGAAATGACCACTGGGCCCCCACTGTCAACAGCAGGAGGTGGCAAAGTTCTCGTAAAGGGTCAGACAGTAAATATTTTCAGCTTCCTAGGCCACCAGGTCTATCACAAACTCTTGGCTGTGAAAGCAGCCACAGACATGTGGAAATGAAGGGACATCGCTGTGTTCCAATGAGTTTTATTTATAGATACTGAAATTTGAATTTTATGTACTTTTCACAAGTCATGAGATAATTCTTCCTTTGATTTTTTTTAAACCCAACTATTTAAAAAATGTGCAAACTGTATTTAGCTTACAGGCCATAGCAAAAGTGGCAGGGGGCTGCATTGGGCTCCTAGCACACAATTGAACTGCTGGTCTACAGGGTCAGCTTCCACTCAGACATCTCCTTGACTCTGGTGTCATTCTCTTTCCTCAAGCTCTCTCTATATCAACCTTTTAGAGTAATTACTGTTTCTACATTTCATATGCAACGATACACAAGGCCAACCAGGATGAGATCATGAAGGCAGACACGGCTGCAAAGTTTTTTCTTCCATGGAAATAAGGAGGTGGTCAGGATGAATGAGCAGCAAAGAAATGGTTTAGTCCCAGTTTCCTCATTAAAATAAATGTACACTCACCAAAAACCAAGAAAAATTTGAATGTAGAGCTTTTTCTATTTCCAAGCTCAAGTGTTCATTTCTAGAAGCATATAAAATATGTATAATTAGCTGAATCACTTAATTCATGTGTTACAGCATTTGCAGTACTAGATCCCCCAATGTAAATGAAGCCATGTTGTGTTTTGCAGCACACAACTAACGTGGTATAATTCCAGTAAGAAACTCTTCATTCCAAACGTCACTCAGATGTCCCTGAGTTTCTGTCTTTGCCAAGACAAAACACAGCGCTAAGCCACTGAAATCAGCAAACTTGGGTTGCCTCTGCTATTATGTTAGTTCACAAGAAGGCCCTAGAAAATTTACCTCAGCTCTTTATTTTCCTGTCCTCACCTATGATTTCTGATACTTATAACTATCCATATTGGGGAGCTGCTAGGATAATTAAGAAGAATTTATGAACAAGCTTGGATGAGCATGATGAAAGAAAAGTATTGTGTACACCCAGAGGAACTGCGCTATCATTCAGGGAGGTGGCAATTACCCTCAAGGGGGCAATTACATACATATCAAATCAAGTCTCCTAGAAACGTGTAACTACATTCAGAAGATGCTCCAAACCTCACAATTCTAGTGTCAACACAGGTCTTAGGCACCCTTCTGAACACTAGCCCTATAAGTGGTCCACTGGAGGCTGTATTTTGTTACCTCTGTGTATTTTCTTACACTTTTGCAATTGGTTCTACAAATGAGGCTATATATGACACAGGCTTCTTGAACCCTGAAGGATTAAAATTCTGTGCTGAGCTGTGGAAATGCCAATGAAACCTCTAGTAAGTACATCCAGAGAACAGGCCTGGAGCTTGTGGGGCTTTGGGAACTTGTAACTCATGAATGCTCGACTGTGCAGTGCTTGCATAATGAACAAGGCAAGGTCTAGAGTTACATGTAAGTCACTGCAATTATTTCTAAGGACACTTATTCTTGAGTGTATGCATTCACCCACAAGAACACTGAAGCTTTGTATTATTAAGGTGAAACGTTGGGTTCTATTCCAAGCACTACTGTTCCTAAAACTGGCCACAGAGCCCCATCCAAACTAACATTTACGGCCTTTTAACAGCATTTGCTAAAACCCACATTTTCTAAAGATTATATAAATTCCAAAAAGTCCCGGAAGAAAATTATTTGCAAAGCAACCACGCCATCTTTTTAGATTCTTCACTGCATCAATCTGCATCCACAAAGAAAAATTTAAGTGTATATTTAAATGATGAGAATAATCTTCATTCTGGCAGTCTTCATATCAGTTATATATGTTACATTAACAGAAGAAAAAGAATGATTGAAAACATGGCATTCATACTTAAGAGGTAGTCACTTCCAGATCTGCCAGTAATGGTTATGCAACCTAAGGCAAGTTATTTAATCCTCAAAAGCCTTACAGTCCCCAAATATAAAATGGGGATATCAACTACTTTGTAGGTTATTATGAGGATGAGAACATCAACTACTTTGTAGGTTATTATGAGGATGAGATTGGACACTATATGGAAAGTCCCTGAATAAATGCTTGATACTTTCCCCTGTTTAAGGAACCCAGTTGGATCAACAAGGTACCTTCCCGAGTGCCAAGGCAGACTTATAATATCATCAAGAGTATCACAGTGTGATGTTTAAAAGGCTTATTAGATAACAGCCTCAACACTGAGAAGAAAACAGAAGAAACCAGGCATTTATGATGACCCAGATTTTTCCATTCAATAAATGTGGCTAACTGCGCCGAGACAACATTTTTTTTTGACATTATTTTGTTTCCAAGGTGTCCTGCACTGTGAAGACATGGATTCTGTGATTTGATTTACATATTGTCACCAGTCCTCTCTTCACTTAACTAATGTAACCCTTCTCCAGTAAAGGACTTTAATCTCATGCCCTACAATGACCTGTTCCTACCTCTTATACTATGGTGTCCTCAGAACTGGAATCCAGGCCTTCAAGGTGCCTAATACTGACGCTATGGCCCAGGATGGCTGAAAAGGTGGACTGCCTGACCTAGGATGGTAGAAGTAGACCATTCACCATGATGTTTCTTCAAAACTGCATGGAAGGTGCCTTTTACAATCCCACACTTTCTAGGCACTCCTCATGGGTCACTAAAGAAAGGGAGGCATTATATAGTGGCTGACATCTTTAAGCCTTGACTTCCAATTGGGTCAAATTTTTATTGTATGAAAAATACATGGGTGGTCCAGTTTCCTTTTATCACCTACAAATCACAGTTACACTTGGCTCCAGTATTAGCAGCTTTAGTGGAAACAAATCATTCCAATCACTGACATGGTTGTAAGGCTAAGCAATAAAAACTATTACCCATACTTTTTGAGTCTGAGAACAAAAAATATTTATTTTCCATTTACATACTATATGTCACCATAAGGAATGAAATGTGTGCGATGATGAGGGTAATATGCATTTCCCAGTGCATGCCATGTACTCTTTTTAAAAAAGTGCTGGAGAATGTGTCTAAATAGAATTCATTATTATTATCTTGAGATATATTAGCAGCAGGCAACTGCCAAAATATTTTACAAATGAAGCAATAATACATTACCAGTTACCTAATCCAGCTGTGTTTGCTACTTGGTGTTAAATCTCACTCCCTTTATGAAATAAACAACTTACTAACTACAGAGGAGCTGATAAGATTTCAGCTTCTCATGTGGATAGCTCTCTAAAGTCATTGCAGTTAAATGAATTTCCTTCCCAGCTCATGAACTTGCTTCTTGAGAGGGTGAGGACTGAATGAGTGAACGTGCAGGAAGCCCCTGGAACAGTGCCTGCCACATCATAAGTGCTCAGTGCTGGTGATGTCAACAAGTCACAACAGAGCAGGAATTTGCTAACAAAGCATACTCTAAAAACAGAAACTCATGAGAAATCTGCAAATTCCATAGTTGCAGTGTTAATGTATAGGTTTTATTAGCTGTCTTCTGACTCCTATAGCTAACTTAAACACAATGGAAGAATGCACATTTTTAAAACTTTTAATAACTACTCAAAACATTGTATTAGTGACCCAAATGGGCCAAGAATAGTAATTACTCATATAATTTAGAAAAAGACTCTCTATCAGGACTCGGTAATTTCGGTAGATTTACCTGGCAGGATCACATAGTTACTGTATTGACTTTATGGTACTTTGTAAACTTAGGAAACAATGGAAATGGATGGATTAAGAGATAAAACTGGGAATTCTGAGACCTACAACACTGAGAGACTTTATTTATTTAATTATTTTATTTTTATTTTTTAAATAATGTATTTAAATACATTTTTTAGATTTTATTTATTAACCTTTAGAAAGAGGGGACGGGAGGGAGGAAGAGAGGGAGAGAAACATCGATGTGTGACAGTAACATCGATCAGTCTCCCCCAACCAGGGGCCTGGCCTGCAACCCAGGCCCTGACGACAAATGGGACTGTCACCCTCTCTGTTTGTGTGACAGTGCCCAACCCACTGAACCCCGTCAGTTAGGGCAGGACTGAGAGGCTTTAATGTGTAACTGAACCTGGTCTAACTTTCACCTAATACAGTTCTATCTGTGCTATCTGTACATTCTGCAATCACTGGCATATTTTTTTTTTGAATAAAATGATTAAACAGTTCAAGAAGGCTTAAGGAAGAATGAGGGAGGCTGGGGACAGGCAGGGTTTGAATGTCCTAAAGAGAAACAGGCTGGCCAATCACACAATATTTCGAAATGATAAACTTACATTTTTCAAACACTGTTCTTTGACCTGCATATTCTATCTCCAGAATGTCAAACAAAATGCTAAATAAAGCTAAAGCAGGGGGTAATCATGACTCACTGATAACCAACCTGGAAGTAACTGTGTCTAGGGTTTTGTTTTGTTTTTTTGGTATGGGAAATATTTCCCAGTGTAAAAAGACAAAGAAAAAGAGGAAACAGAACTGTAGTAGATGTACTAAAAAGGACAGGGTCTCTTTTCGAGGGCATGTGATAGAGAGGAAAGTGCTGAGACAGCAGGTAGGTGATGGGAGTTCCAGCTCAGTGGTTTTATCACCAACTCGTGGCCAGAAAGGTGGCCGTGAGCTTCAGCAAAGCTCTTAAATGCTGGGTACCATCTGTAATACAAGGGGCTTGAAGATGAGCTCTTCATTTTCCTTCCACATATTAAATGCTAAAAATACACTTTTAAAGAGAGAACAGCCTGAATACCAAGTAAGTCATTTAAAATTTTAACTTAGTGGATTAAAAATGCATAAAAAGTCAGTTGGAAATTTTATTGCTGGGCCCAAGGACACTGTAAGACTGACTGGGCAGAAGATCCAAAGAATATCAAGGTTTTGGGAAGGGTGTTAACATTTAGAAAAAGTAAATGCTTTGTTTAAAATAGACATAAAGGCAGGGTTTGAAAGAACTAAAAAACTATAATTAAAAAATATAAGGCTTTAGTAACTATAGTTGGCTATGGCAGGCACAGTTCCTGGTTGGGTCACTCAGTAAATAGACGTTGAGTAGGTGAAGTGAACAAACACAGAAGTGAGATGTGACAGGAACTAAAAGGGGAAAGGATTTTAGAGCCTTTAGGAAAACAAAGTAATACACAATGGGACCACCAGCAGGGGACCAAAAAGTTAATTCAGGATTTTAGCAGTGGAAAAAATATGCAAATAAAAATCATCACCGATGTCTTGACATGCTGATTTTGCTAGAAGTTGGGAAGGCATGAAACACTCATAAATAATGACTGGGGAGAGGTATGGATGAATGAGGTAATGGGGATACATTTCAGACTTCATGTAGGCAGTTTAACTTGCTACAAAGTCTGCAAATGATTTTTAAAGCACACATAGGGCACAAACTAAAAAGAGAAAAGTAATTGTAGTAATATTAGTGGAGTAATATTAGAGTGGATGTAGAAACTTAGTGGATAAAATTGCACGTGTCCTGGACCACCACTAAGGACAAGACAGGACAGTGAACATCTCTAAGGGTGCCTGCACAGGCAGAGGCCACCAGGACCAGGTGAGCATCCCCCACTCCAGGCCTCAGCAACTTTGTCGGGGGAGGAGTAAATTAAATCATTAAATATACGTGACTTCAGTTTACTTGTTCTTAAAGTGCCCCCTTAATAAGAATGATATAGGTATGATATGAAATATTAATGGTACATAGGAATCGAGAGGAGGCAGAAATTTTTGTTTCCAGCAATGATGGTCTAGGTTATACATATCCATCCTTCCATGACAACAAATAAAAAATGACTAGTTATAATAGAATATAATCTTATTCAAAAGTCAAAAAGCTGACAAGACAGTAAGAAACTGCCAGGCCAAAATCTGCAGGGAAGTGGGAGCCTAAGACGTAAGCAAGCAGGGAAGTGCTTTTATCCTGATGGTGGCAGATCTGAACTAATTTTTGACGGCCTCACCTCGCATGTGAAACAAATCAGGCCCAGAACCCACCCAAGTGGGGTGAATAAAAGGCCTTCCTTACATTAAGCTGAGGCTCCAAAGAGTCACACCCTAAAAATAAGAGTGAACCAGAGTGGCCCCACCTCCCACTCTGACAGGCTGCAGACAGTTGCCTTGGCATCGAAAGTACACGTCAGGAGGTGGGGTCCCTGAGATGTTGCATCACAGGCTGGCCCTTGTGCGCAAAATTGCAACTCAAATTTACATCACCTGGGTGGTCTAAAAAAACTTTGAGTGGTACATTTAGGTTAAAGTGGTCCTAGACTGGTAATGCCACCAGGCACCTGGCAGAAACAAAAGCAAATCTTTAGTGGGGAGAAAGGCCATTCAACCTAAGCTTCAAAGAATCCCTGAAAGTAATTTTTCAGGGGTAATGACAAAGACCCAGGCAAAAATAAGCAAACCCACAAGAACAGACAGATAAGAGGGAGAGGGAGGAATCAAAGAAAATTCTAGATCCTAAAAGCAAATTCATTTGCTAATGAATTCTGTAGTCATTTATGCAACAAATATTGAGCACCTACCATGTGCCAGGCTCTACGCCAGGTTGTGGGCATACATGCCGTATCAGCTCTCATGTGAACAAATCACCCAGAGGATGAAAGGTTAGTTGAACTGCCATTATATTTATGTTTATTTACCTTTAGTTTCTGTGTTTTCCTCAGACTTTCAAACACAAGGACCAATGAGTGTCCATTACTATTTAGTGACAGACTTTGAAATAAACAATAATCTCCAAGGACTGAAGCTGACATCACTGATTCCTTTCCCAGGCCCTAAAGGTTCCACGTTTAAGCCTAATTATCCCCTAAGCAAACCGCAGAGCCACGTGCATTAACAGAAAAGTGATGAAAGGCAAAGAAAACTGCATCAGAGACATAAAACTCAGAGTTGAGTACATTTATCTTTAAAAGTCCAAACAGATGATCTTAGAAGAATAGCATGAATTGGACATTAACTTTAAGGTAGATATGGAAATACCTGAAGGCACAGGAAGGGGGGAATGAGTTTAGTCCAAAATTTACTAAGACATATAGATTGCCTTTCTTGGCCAAGGCAAACTCTTGCTGATATTTGGGTTACTCTGGTGCGTTTACACTAATGATCAACCTTTATCTTCTAACTTTTCACAGTAAGGAATCATATAGTCAACGTACCCACGTCTGCATTTGCCTGCTCTGATTATACATTATGAAACATTATGGTGGTTGTCATTTACTGAGCCTTCAGAACGGTGTGACTTGTGCTTTCTTCTCCATGTCTGCCAAACCACAACAGTCCAGTGTACTAATAATAAGAGCTACTCACTCTGGGCCTGGGACTGTGCAAAACACTCACTGTTACCCCTACTTTGAGCTCAGAGTTGAACAGACCTGGACTCAAATCCTGCCCTGCTTTTGCCAACTCCCCTCTCTTCGAGACGGGGCTCAGTGTTCTGGGTGGACACTGCTGTGGGTGAAATGAGATGCAGTGTGGCTGAGTCCTGGCCTCTGGGAAGTACTTGTTTCTTCCGGTTACCCATCATGAAACACGTGTCTTGCTTTAGGCAGCATCTTCAAATAGGTAGACAATCTCTTACCTTTATGAAGAGTTTAATGCTTTCAATACCCCTTCCCTCCTTTCCAACCATTGGCCGTTTGATCCTTTGGAAAAGACTTTAATACCTTAGTTGACATTTTAGACTTGTTGTCTTCAGGACATAATATAACTGTCAGCCTTGAAAAATGCTAATCCAGGAAGTTATGCAAGAAGAAAGGACCAGGACTTTGCCTTTCTTTCCAGTCCTCTGGGGCAATGCCTCCTCTCTTCTCCTAGGTGTCTGTGTGTGTGTAAGGGGTGTGGGGGTGGTTAGTGTTGGAGGTAACTCAAGGGAAGGATGTGACACCTAGGTGTCCTGGGTTTCCACGATAAAGATGCCTAGCACAGAAGGAATGTGCTGCCTTTCCTTTTAAAAGAACATTTCATTTATTTTCCCTCAGGCTTTTGAGAAAATCATCCTACTTTCTCTTTTAAACCCAAACTACCATACTTACTCTTCTTACAGTGGTCTAGATTGAAAGGATTCATCAGTGTGGCGAAAAATCCTGGGAAAGATGTATTTGCCCCAGTATACCCCCTGGCACACAGTAGGGACTCAACAAATATTTGAAGTCACTGCAATGATCGCAGTGTGTCGCCTCTTGGCAAGGCAGAAGGAAACTAGTGCCATGATCCCTCCCTTCTGGGGTAGTTTCCTAGATCAGCCAGACTCACTTGTCAAATAATTGACTAGCTGAGAGGTCCCACAGGTGGACAGCTTTTGTTTTGGCCTGCAAGGTTTTAAAACGCATTTTGAATTAACATTTAAAGCTTCAGAGATTTCATGTACATTTACCGCTGGTTTGCTTTATCCTCTAGTATCTGTCTGGCCCTTTTGGGAACTGGTGCTGACGCCGGGATTATAACTGTGTAAACTAAATAAAGGTTCAGAAGTCCTGTTAGCTATATCAGGTGTTAATTTAATCCTATAAAGAATGTGTTCATTTAATCCTATAACAAACACACCCCCAAACACCCCCCCCCAAAAAAAAAACCTAGAAGGTTCAAAATGTGTGAACACAAAACCTGAAGCCTCTGGCACTCACATTTCTCACTCTCTGAGAACTGACGGTGCAGTTCCCACGATCAGCTCTTAAAGCCCTCTTCTCCAGCCCTCCTCTTCCTGGTTCCTGCTAACTAGGGGCATGAAGGGGAAAAGCCACCTGCCCTTTCAATACTAATGCTTGAGAAAAGCCCCCCCATCAGAACTAGGAAGGAATTCTTTTAAATTTTTTCAAATTTTTGTTTTATTACGGTTGTCCCAATTTTCCTCTCCCCGGCCCTCCCCACCACTGCCCTGCTCCCACAGTCTATCCCCACACTGTTGTCCATGTTCACGGGCCATTTATACTTGTTCTTTACTAGGCCTGGGAAGGGATTCTTGACGCAAGCAGCGAGGAAGCATTAAAATTCCAGTGACATAAAAATCTACTAAATGCCTTGGTAGCTTGTTGTTTAGAAGACACTCTAGAAATTTACAGAAATCAATAAAATTAAATAGACCTAAAATGCAAGTGATTTCACTTGACAATACTGAGAGTCTCCCCACTTTAAAATCATTCGTAGAAAAGGCAGGTAAATCCCGACCATTCTCCCTTTTCAAACTGATGCCAGCTTCCCACTGGACCCTCCTTTGTTGCCTGTGTGGTCCCCCAGAAACCACAGAGCCCCCACACCCTTTCCCTTGTTGTTGAAGACCACACTGCTACACCTTGCATGGCCCCTTCACTCTCCCTCCCCAATTCTTGCTTTTTCATCTCTCTCCTGGCCCACCACAAATACACCTTAAAGATATTTCATTACATAATAATAATAATAATAATAATAATAATAATAATAAATACTGTTGAAACATTACTGATACATTGCATCAATAGTACATTCCCACTACTTATAGTAATAAACATGTTCTAATCACCTACGATGCGCCAAGCCCAAGTTTAACTATTTAAGAGAGGTGCATGCATTGAGTAACCACCATGAACACCTGAGGCTTGCAGTGCAGTAAAGGTGAGTGAGGAGCAGCCAGGTCTGCCGGTTGGGTGGTGACAAGGCTTGCAGACCACCTCTGTGGTGCAGATGGCGGCTCCTTCCAGCTCTTAAGACTCTCTGCTCACTGCTAGCGTTTTGAAGGATGTGAAATTTACAGAAGCCTCTATTGCTAAGTGGATAAGGAACTTTTGGCTTTGACAAGCCTACTATTTCCCATAAAGGGGATATCTCAGATTAATTCTGCATAAAACTGAACCTCCTCAACACAATCCCCTCATCTTACTCTCCAGCGAGGAGTCTCCCAAAAGTGAAGTTGAGGGGCCACCGGATGCCAACAGGGAACTGAGTTAAGCTAAGGGTTAAATCCTGCCAGCGTAGAGGAGCAATTTCCTCCAGTAAGTCCTGATAATTGCAGTTTCCTCTACGAAAGTCTGTCATTAAAGTCCACTATGAGGAGGTTCAATAGACAAAATTCCAATGACTGTCGCTGACGTGTACCCGGCGACCAGACCTGGCAGAACCAGAGTCAGCTGAGCCCGCCACCCACTCGGATATCGTGCGGAAGAAAAGGCGGGTCTGGGAAAGCTCTCGGGGAAGAAAGGAAATTTCCTCTTTGTGGTCCTTCCTTTTGATTGGGAACCACGCTGAGAGCTCCGGAGGGCGAGCCCGGGACGGCCACAGCCAGGAGGGCAGGCTCCGGGAGGCGGAGGCGGGCGGGCGGCCAGGGCTGCCGGGGGTCCCTGCGGAGCCTCGCCCCCGGCTCGCCCTCCTCTCCTCCTCCCGGCGCCCGCGCCTCCGAGCCGCGGTCGCTCGCCTCGTCCCGGGACGGGTGGGATCTCGGTGCCCGGAGGTTCGGCGCCACCCGGGCGGCGGCAGGAGGAAGGCGGGCGACTGGAAGCCTACCGTCTTCTGCTTCTTGACCCCCGACATGCCGGCGCGCTGGGGCTCGGAGCGGCTCCGGGAGCCGGGACGCTCGGACGCACGGTGGCGGCGGCGGCTGCCGCGCTCCCGGGAAGGAGGTATAAAAGGGCTCCGCAGACACGTCGCACTTCCCTTGACCAGCCCCCTCCTCCTACTCCTCCTCCCGCAGCGCTCCTCTCCGCCCAGTCGGCTCCGCCAGCGGCGCCCAGCCCAGGGGACCCGGCAGCCGCCTGGGCGGGGTCCGGCCGGGCTCCTGTTCGTGGGAGCGGCTCGGCCCGCCGGGGTGGGAGGCAGGACCCCGCAAGCCCGCAAGGCAGACCCGCAGGCCCGCGCAGCCCGGGGTCAAATTCGGCCTCTCCTTGCCCACGTCCAGCTGTTCCCAGAGCATCCCCTACCTCCCACCCCACCCCCGCGCCTCTCCAAGGAAGTCTTCCTGACTCTGGGACCTGAGAGGTTATTTGGTTAAGGACAAGGAGGCTTGAAAACGCCAGACTTGGCATCATCCCCAGCCAGCACCGGTGCCCAGCTTGCCTTCATTTGCAGTACTAACAGCGATGGTCAACCTCAAGTGATCCTCACGCTGTGCTCTCCTGAACTTTGCCTTAAGTCTCATGTGCGACGCACCAGGCCCTGAGTCCTACCTTCGCATTTTACAAATGAAGCAACCGAGGCTTTCAGACTTTCTCGAGGCGACATTCCAAGTGAGGGGAGTCAAAGCCAAGCTGTCAGCCTGGACAGTCCAGGCTTTATATACTGGCATCATCACATAGGATGATGGTAAAATCATTAGTCGCGTTACTTGCCCGTGAATTATGTGTGGGCCAGGCATAGTGCTAAGGGATTTATCTGTACTCACTCACTCCTTTGGAGCATGCAGTATTTTCCTGTGTTACAGATGGGCCAGCTGAGGCACTGCTCCTTTTCATGAAGTCAAGTAAGCAAGGCCAGCCCCAAAAGGTGGCCAGCAGTAGCCCAGCGACTTGTTTCAGTCCATCCCCCAAAGCAGTCCTACTTCTCGGCAATAGGCAATAGAACAGGTTCTGTGGGAAAGAGTAAAAGGAGGCCCGAGGCGAGAAGTCGTAAGACTAGACCTCAGGGCTCCAAGGACAGCCTGAGACACCTCTCTTAAAGAACGCAAATGCCAAGGACAAGCTGAGGTATGGAGAGAAGCCTGACTAGTGACAGGCACCTGAGGGCAGTAACAGTCTCACACGCTGGGTAGCTGCACTCCTTGCACACTGCCACGAGCAACAGCACTGGGAGCTGGGAGGAGAAGAACCAAGAGGGTGCAGGAGAGCCACACTGCTCATTCCAACCTTGGTCTTCTGTGAAAGGGCTGAGAAGTTATACTCTAAAGGGGTGAGGGATGGAACTTTTCTTTCTTTCCTAATTGTGTTTCTGGACGACTGCCAGTTTTAGAGACAGACACACGAAGATCTGCGTATTCATTGACTGCCCTTCTCCGTGGAAAGATGGGAAAGAAAAATAAATCAGGAGTCAAAATCTTAAAAGGGAGCCTACATGTTTTTACAGTGTTGAAATGTCGGTATGTTTATTTTTCTTACTCATTTTGAATAAGCTGCCACTGCTCCCTTCAACGATGAGCAGCTCGAGGGCCAACACTGGGTTGGAGTTTCTGTGCTGCACATAAACCAGTGCATTTTGAATTTATGTGGTTTAAACAGTAATATCCCATTCTAATTTCATTGGGGAAAAAAAAACAAAACCTTTTGTATCAGTTTCAGCTATATCTTGGACCCGGCCAGATCCTGCCCTAAGAGAAAAGTGCGGGTGGAGAAAGAGCAATTTGTATAATTGTATTTTTTTCATACTGCCTTATTAAAAAACTCATGTTCTTGAAACAGAAGGAAGTCAAAGGCAAATCCCTAGGGCTGCTTCCCTGGATTTTCTAGATGAGCAGTGGAACATGGGTGCAGAGAGAAGGAGGTAACCTGAACCTTGTCACTAGTTGGGCAAGGCTGAGGCTCAAGCCCAGGCCCGCTGACTCCCCAGATGCTCTCTGCCTGGCATCACTCAGCCTCTAGGTCAACTGTTTCAGGACCCCATGATAATTGTAAATGAGACTGTTTATCTTGTTTTAGATCGGATTAATTCTCAAATAGTACTTTGGAACAGATATTCTTTTACTCCTTCCAAAGGCTTGTGAAATAGAAGGCCTTGCTCCCTTGGACCCAGGCTGTGGGTTGTTTAAGATCCGTTAACGTCACACCATCAGTTTCGTTGTAATGCAGCATGGCAACTCAGGGAAAAGTAAAACAATCGTTCCTTCTTACTCTCCCAGGGTTTTTGTCTTAAAGGGAATGTTTCAAATTCTTTTTCATCTCACGACCCTAAGAGAGGACATTCCTTCTGAAAAGATACAAGCAACTAGCAGCTTAATTTTTGGAGTTTACCATTCCAGCCCATCAGAAGGGTGGAAAGACTCATTCAGGGGAAAGGAGGAAGGGCTGAGGATCCTCCTTGCACATGGAATCACTCTCCCCATTTTCCTCCCTAGTGTTCCCTCCAAGACTCCCCTGTAAAACACTATGGTCTACACTGATTGTACCCACTCGTAGTCCTTGAGACTACTCACAACATTTACATGAGTTTTTCTTTTGTTAATTTTTATTTTCTTATTTCCAGAAACTGGGTTTTAATAATTAACTTAATGAAGTAGTGATTATAGTGTGTTCCTTTTACTGTTTAGAAAAGATGGAATCACTCACCTCACTCAAATAAACAAGGGACATTAATAAACAAAGAATGACAGTGTTGGTGAGATGTTTATGCCACAGGTTCTCCCACCCATTTGGGTGGGGGGAGGTCATCCCATGTTAGGGGACCTCGCTTGGAGGCACTGCCCCTGGATGACCATTTCAAAGGAATACAGCTGTATTACTCTCTAGTGGCTATGATGCAGAGAGACTTGATGGTTGAAACTCCCTGTCCAAAAATAAGTTCATTCAGTTCCCTTGCATCAGAAAGCCCTTAAAGAAAGTCCGCTAGGATCCACTCTTTCCAGACACAGCACTACCAACATCGGCAAGATGTGGTCCCTGTTTTCAAGAAACTCACAATCTAGTAATGGAGACAAACTCTGTCCCCCTACCCTCACCCCAATTGTTTTAATACAGTACATGACTTGGACAGAGAAAAACGACATTTTATTTTGAGTTAAAGCACATGCACTTCACTAATCTTTGATGTAGGGCTAAGGGCTTCTATTGTACTATGGATGTGCCAGCGGGAGTTCCGAAAAGCACTCTCCTGAGGCATCTTCAGCGATTTCGTTTGGGGTTTTATAAGATGGAATTAAAGATAAGAGCACTTAAATAATCTGAGAGGAGACTCAAGATTTTTACGTACTCCTGCCCATCTTTGCTTGTTCTCTTGCCTACTCCTAATTCAACAGCACAGTTTTTAGGAGCTCATAGTTCCAAAAGGTCCATCAGTTTTCGTAGAAAACAACCCTTGTTTTCCCCACCCATATGCTATTTACTTAAGTCACATCTACTGATGCCTTAGTACCACTAACAGGTACAATTGGCATAGACAGGTTTGGGAACAAACACAACGAGTCTGGGAAACCATCCAGTTTTGGGAGTGGGGGGTTGCAGAAGTATGTGGGCATTCCAGTGCATCCTAATGTCAAAGAACATTCAGTTTGCTGTGGGCATCAGTCATTATATTTTCCAGAAGAAAGGGAGAGTGTAGGTTAATCTGGTCAGTTAAAAGAAATGATACTGTGGGAGCACAGAAGAGGCACATTTAGTCAATCAGTGTAATCATTTGAACTTCGGAAGGAGGGAGAATGGAGAGGGATGTCAGCCCTTCTTGGGGAAGAGGATGATACATGAACGGAGACTTAAAAGGATAGGTTTTGCCAGCCCTCCCCTCCCTTAAGTGGGGTGTATGTGAACTCAAAAATTTAAAGGCAGAGAGCCGCATGAAATAAGCTGGTATGTTCAGAAAATTATAAGTATCTGTATCGCTGAGTTTAGGAGATATAACAGAAGTGGGAGAGGTTGTAATACAGGACGAGTTGTCTACAATCAGGAAGCTATGTGATTTTGTATGTTCTCTTCCTCGTGCTCATCAGAGTGCATCCATCAGCTGTGTGACTGGCCTTCCATTTGTTCATTAGTCATTATGGGACATTTCTCATGTCCAAAGTGTCCATGTCCGGTGAGACAGATAGATATGTATACAAATAATGCCAAGGGAATGTGGTAAGTGCCTAAGTAAAGAGATACTTTAAGTAATAGGGAAAGCACATACACACAAAGGCAATGACTGCTGGACTATGAAGAGATTCCAATGGGTGGTGATAACGGAACCTGAGTTTCAACGATAAAAGGAGGGTGATCTGTCACCACACTGATGGCTCAGGCTACCTGGGCTGTTGTTCTTAGCTATATGAAGCATTCATTCCCTATCCTGCCATTCCCTGTGCCACCTTCCAGAACTGCCTCAGCCTGTCCCTAGGGACTCAGGCAGAGCAGAGCAAAGCTGCTGACCGCCAGAGTGCACAGCAACCCTGGCCCAGTCACCACAAGGCTGCCACGGAGCTTAGGCAGCCAGAGGTAAAGCCCACAGTCCCAGGCCAAGTGATGCTCGTTTCCCTCTGCTTGGGTGGAAGCCCACCCAAAGTTTTGGTCTACTGTTTGTGTTAGTTTAAAAAGAAGTGCAATTATTAGTATACACACATTTTTCAAAGTAGAAACAGGATATTTAGGGAAATTCACTCCCGAATAAACAAACCTCCGTGAAAGCATGTTTCATTTGTTTAGTGTCAGGCAAATCATGTAGTTCAGTCAACTAATTGCCTGAATTTTCAGCCTTCGACAGGTTTTTTTAACAGATGCGTAGGAGCGTAGGAGACAGCTTAACCCAAGTCGTCTAGGAGCCCTAACTTACTAGTGAAATATTGAACTAAGCTTAGCTGGGTTTGAAGGTATTTTATAGGAAGTAAACAAGGAAGGAGGAAAGGAAGAGAAGAGAGAGAAGTGGACGTTGTGACATCTGGGCCTAAAGTTGGGAAAATATCACAAAACATGGTATTTTCAGAGAGATCAGAATTACAATCAGAGAAATTTGTCTTTAATGTAGGACAGACATAATCCATTTAGGAATAACGTATATGAGGTTGAAATGCCAGTGCTTTTTTTCCCAACATGACTGAGACATCTGGTGACGTAATAAGTTAATGTTATGATTATTAGAGAATACCATAGTACCACAAATTGATGGCAAATTAGGAAAAAAGTTAAATATAATATGTTGGGCATAATTAATTTATTAGTGGGTCCCAAGCCTTCTGAAAGCATTTTATGAATTTGGCCAGTCACATCATAGACTG